>OX451741.1:655690090-655978410 GCA_948472305.1 Vicia faba
ACCTTCCATAATGACGAGGCTACCATCCATTAGAGTAACAAAATTTCAACAACGAACTACCTTCCATAATAACAAGGCTACCATCCATTGCAGTAACAAAATATCAACAACGAACTACCTTCCATAATTATAAGGCTACCATCCATTGGAGTAAAAAAATCTCAACAACAAACTACCTTCCATAATGACAAGGCTACCATCCATTGGAGTAAAAAAGTATCAACAACGAACTACCTTCCCTAATGACAAGGCTACCATCCATTGGAGTAACAAAATCTCAACAACAAACTACCTTCCATAATGACAAGGCTACCATCCATTGGAGTAACAAAATCTCAACAACGAACTACCTTCCATATTTACAAGGCTACAATCCATTGGGGTAACAAAATCTCAACAACGAACTACCTTCCACAATGACAAGTCTACCATCTATTGGAGTAACAAAATATCAACAACGAACTACCTACAATAATGACAAAGCTACCATATAATGGAGTAAAAAAATCTCAACAACGAACTACCTTTCATAATGACAAGGATACCATCCAATGGAGTAACAAAATCTCAAAAATGAACTACCTTCCATAATAACAAGGCTACCATCCGTTGGAGTAACAAAATCCCAATAACGAACTACCTTCCATAATGACAAGGGTACAACCCATTGGAGTAACCAAATCTCAACAACGAACTACCTTCCATAATGATGAGGCTACCATCCATTAGAGTAACAAAATTTCAACAACGAACTACCTTCCATAATAACAAGGCTACCATCAATTGCAGTAACAAAATATCAACAACGAACTACCTTCCATAATTATAAGGCTACCATCCATTGGAGTAAAAAAATCTCAACAACAAACTACCTTCCATAATGACAAGGCTACCATCCATTGGAGTAAAAAAGTATCAACAACGAACTACCTTCCCTAATGACAAGGCTACCATCAATTGGAGTAACAAAATCTCAACAACAAACTACCTTCCATAATGACAAGGCTACCATCCATTGGAGTAAAAAAATCTCAACAACGAACTACCTTCAATAATGACAAAGCTACCATTAAATGGAGTAAAAAAATCTCAACAACGAACTACCTTTCATAATGACAAGGCTACCATCCAATGGAGTAACAAAATCTCAAAAATGAACTACCTTCCATAATAACAAGGCTACCATCCATTGGAGTAACAAAATCCTAATAACGAACTACCTTCCATAATGACAAGGCTACAATCCATTGGAGTAACCAAATCTCAACAACGAACTACCTTCCATAATGACGAGGCTACCATCCATTAGAGTAACAAAATTTCAACAACGAACTACCTTCCATAATAACAAGGCTACCATCCATTGCAGTAACAAAATATCAACAACGAACTACCTTCCATAATGATAAGGCTACCATCCATTGGAGTAAAAAAATCTCAACAACAAACTACCTTCCATAATGACAAGGCTACCATCCATTGGAGTAAAAAAGTATCAACAACGAACTACCTTCCCTAATGACAAGGCTACCATCCATTGGAGTAACAAAATCTCAACAACAAACTACCTTCCAGAATGACAAGGCTACCATCCATTGGAGTAACAAAATCTCAACAACGAACTACCTTCCATATTTACAAGGCTACAATCCATTGGAGTAACAAAATCTCAACAACGAACTACCTTCCACAATGACAAGTCTACCACCCATTGGAGTAACAAAATCTCAACAACGAACTACCTTCCATAATGACAAAGCTACCATACAATGGAGTACAAAAATCTCAACAACGAACTACCTTTCATAATGACAAGGCTACCATCCAATGGAGTAACAAAATCTCAAAAATGAACTACCTTCCATAATAACAAGGCTACCATCCATTGGAGTAACAAAATCCCAATAACGAACTACCTTCCATAATGACAAGGCTACGATCCATTGTAGTAACCAAATCATAACAACGAACTAGGCTACCATCCATTGAGTAACAAAATCTCAACAACGAACTACCTTCCATAATGACAAGGCTACCATCCATTGGAGTAAAAAAATCTCAACAACGAACTACCTTCCATAATGACAAGGCTACCATCCATTGGAATAAAAAAATATCAACAACGAACTACCTTCTCTAATGATATGGCAACCATCCATTGGAGTAACAAAATCTCAATAATAAACTACCTTCCATAATGACAAGGCTACCATCCATTGGAGTAACAAAATCTCAACAACAAACTACCTTCCATATTGACAAGGCTACAATCCATTGGGGTAACAAAATCTCAACAACGAACTACCTTCCACAATGACAAGTCTACCATCTATTGGAGTAACAATATATCAACAACGAACTACCTACAATAATGATAAAGCTACCATACAATGGAGTAAAAAAATCTCAACAACGAACTACCTTTCATAATGACAAGGATACCATCCAATGGAGTAACAAAATCTCAAAAATGAACTACCTTCCATAATAACAAGGCTACCATCCGTTGGAGTAACAAAATCCCAATAACGAACTACCTTCCATAATGACAAGGCTACAACCCATTGGAGTAACCAAATCTCAACAAGGAACTACCTTCCATAATGACGAGGCTACCATCCATTAGAGTAACAAAATTTCAACAACGATCTACCTTCTATAATAACAAGGCTACCATCCATTGGAGTAACAAAATATCAACAACGAACTACCTTCCATAATGATAAGGCTACCATCCATTGGAGTAAAAAAATCTCAACAACAAACTACCTTCCATAATGACAAGGCTACCATCCATTGGAGTAAAAAAATATCAACAACGAACTACCTTCCCTAATGACAAGGCTACAATCCATTGGAGTAACAAAATCTCAACAACAAACTACCTTCCATAATGACAAGGCTACCATCCATTGGAGTAACAAAATCTCAACAACAAACTACCTTCCATATTTACAAGGCTACAATCCATTGGAGTAACAAAATATCAACAACAAACTACCTTCCACAATGACAAGTCTACCATCCATTGGAGTAACAAAATCTCAACAATGAACTACCTTCCATAATGACAAAGCTACCATACAATGGAGTAAAAAAATCTCAACAACGAACTACCTTTCATAATGACAAGGCTACCATCCAGTGGAGTAACAAAATCTCAAAAATGAAGTACCTTCCATAATAACAAGGTTACCATCCATTTGAGTAACAAAATCCCAATAACGAACTACCTTCCATAATGACAAGGCTACGATCCATTGGAGTAACCAAATCTCAACAACGAACTACCTTCCATAATGACAAGGCTACCATCCATTGGAATAAAAGAATACCAACAACGAACTACCTTCCCTAATGACAAGGCTACCATCCATTGGAGTAACAAAATCTCAACAATAAACTACCTTCCATAATGACAAGGCTACTATCCATTGGAGTAACAAAATCTCAACAACGAACTACCTTCCATATTGACAAGGCTACAATCACTTGGAGTAACAAAATCTCAACAACGAACTACCTTCCATAATGACAAGTCTACCAACCATTGGAGTAACAAAATCTCAACAACGAACTACCTTCAATAATGACAAAGCTACCATACAATGGAGTAAAAAAATCTCAACAACGAACTACCTTTCATAATGACAAGGCTACCATCCAATGGAGTAACAAAATCCCAATAACAAACTACCTTCCATAATGACGAGGCTACGATACGTTGGAGTAACCAAATCTCAACAAAGAACTACCTTCCATAATGACGAGGCTATCATCCATTGGAGTAACAAAATCTCAACAACGAACTACCTTCCGTAGTGACAAGGCTACCATCCATTGGAGTAAAAAAATCTCAACAACGAACTACCTTCCATAATGAAAAGGCTACCATCCATTAGAGTAAAAAAATATCAACAACAAACTACCTTCCCTAATGACAAGGCTACCATCCATTGGAGTAACAAAATCTCAACAACAAACTACCTTCCATAATGACAAGGCTACAATCCATTGGAGTAACAAAATATCAACAACGAACTACCTTCCACAATGACAAGTCTACCATCCATTGGAGTAACAAAATCTCAACAACGAACTACCTTCCATAATGACAAAGCTACCATACAATGGAGTAAAAAAATCTCAACAACGAACTACCTTTCATAATGACAAGGCTACCATCCAATGGAGTAACAAAATCTCAAAAATGAACTACCTTCCATAATAACAAGGCCACCATCCGTTGGAGTAACAAAATCCCAATAACGAACTACCTTCCATATTTACAAGGCTACAATCCATTGGAGTAACAAAATCTAAACAACAAACTACCTTCCACAATGACAAGTCTACCATCCATTGGAGTAACAAAATCTCAACAATGAACTACCTTCCATAATGACAAAGCTACCATACAATGGAGTAAAAAAATCTCAACAACGAACTACCTTTTCATAATGACAAGGATACCATCCAATGGAGTAACAAAATCTCAAAAATGAACTACCTTCCATATTGACAAGGCTACCATCCATTGGAGTAACAAAATCCCAATAACAAACTACATTCCATAATGACAAGGCTACGATACATTGGAGTAACCAAATCTCAACAAAGAACTACCTTCCATAATGACGAGGCTACCATCCATTGGAGTAACAAAATCTCAACAACGAACTACCTTTCGTAATGACAAGGCTACCATCCATTGGAGTAAAAAAATCTCAACAACGAACTACCTTCCATAATGAAAAGGCTACCATCCATTGGAATAAAAAAATATTAACAATGAACTACCTTCCCTAATGACAAGGCTACCATCCATTGGAGTAACAAAATCTCAACAATAAACTACCTTCCATAATGACAAGGCTACCATCCATTGGAGTAACAAAATCTCAAGAACAAACTACCTTCCATATTGACAAGGCTATAATCCATTGGAGTAACAAAATCTCAACAACGAACTACCTTTCATAATGACAAGGCTACCATCCAGTTGAGTAACAAAATCTCAAAAATGAACTACCTTCCATAATAACAAGGCTACCATCCATTTTAGTAACAAAATCCCAATAACGAACTACCTTCCATAATGACAAGGCTACGATCCATTGGAGTAACCAAATCTCAACAACGAACTACCTTCCATAATGACGAGGCTACCATCCATTGGAGTAACAAAATCTCAACAACAAACTACCTTCCATAATGACAAGGCTACCATCCATTGGAGTAAAAAAATCTCAACAACGAACTACCTTCCATAATGACAAGGCTACCATCCATTGGAATAAAAAAATACCAACAACGAACTACCTTCCCTAATGACAAGGCTACCATCCATTGGAGTAACAAAATCTCAACAATAAACTACCTTCCATAATGACAAGGCTACTATCCATTGGAGTAACAAAATCTCAACAACAAACTACCTTCCATATTGACAAGGCTACAATCACTTGGAGTAACAAAATCTCAACAACGAACTACCTTCCACAATGACAAGTCTACCATCCATTGGAGTAACAAAATCTCAACAACGAACTATCTTCAATAATGACAAAGCTACCATACAATGGAGTAAAACAATCTCAACAACGAACTACCTTTCATAATGACAAGGCTACCATCCAATGGAGTAAAAAAATCTCAAAAATGAACTACCTTCCATAATAACAAGGCTACCATCCATTGGAGTAACAAAATCCCAATAACAAACTACCTTCAATATTTACAAGGCTACAATCCATTGGATTAACAAAATCTATACAACAAACTACCTTCCACAATGACAAGTCTACCATCCATTGGAGTAACAAAATCTCAACAACGAACTACCTTCCATAATGACAAAGCTACCATACAATGGAGTAAAAAAATCTCAACAACAAACTACCTTTCATAATGACAAGGCTAGCATCCAATGGAGTAACAAAATCTCAAAAATGAACTACCTTCCATAATAACAAGGCTACCATCCATTGGAGTAACAAAATCCCAATAACAAACTACCTTCCATAATGACAAGGCTACGATACATTGGAGTAACCAAATCTCAACAAAGAACTACCTTCCATAATGACGAGGCTACCATCCATTGGAGTAACAAAATCTCAACAACGAACTACCTTTCGTAATGACAAGGCTACCATCCATTGGAGTAAAAAAATCTCAACAACGAACTACCTTCCATAATAAAAAGGCTACCATCCATTGGAATAAAAAAATATTAACAATGAACTACCTTCCCTAATGACAAGGCTACCATCCATTGGAGTAACAAAATCTCAACAATAAACTACCTTCCATAATAACAAGGCTACCATCCATTGGAGTATCAAAATCTCAACAACAAACTACCTTCCATATTGACAAGGCTATAATCCATTAGAGTAACAAAATCTCAACAACGAACTACCTTCCACAATGACAAGTCTACCATCCATTGGAGTAACAAAATCTCAACAATGAACTACCTTCAATAATGACAAAGCTACCATACAATGGAGTAAAAAAATCTCAACAGCGAACTACCTTTCATAATGACAAGGCTACCATCCAGTGGAGTAACAAAATCTCAAAAAGGAACTACCTTCCATAATAACAAGGCTACCATCCATTGGAGTAACAAAATCCCAATAACGAACTACCTTCCATATTTACAAGGCTACAATCCATTGGAGTAACAAAATCTAAACAACAAACTACCTTCCACAATGACAAGTCTACCATCCATTGGAGTAACAAAATCTCAACAATGAACTACCTTCCATAATGACAAAGCTACCATACAATGGAGTAAAAAAATCTCAACAACGAACTACCTTTTCATAATGACAAGGATACCATCCAATGGAGTAACAAAATCTCAAAAATGAACTACCTTCCATAATAACAAGGCTACCATCCATTGGAGTAACAAAATCCCAATAACAAACTACCTTCCATAATGACAAGGCTACGATACATTGGAGTAACCAAATCTCAACAAAGAACTACCTTCCATAATGACGAGGCTACCATCCATTGGAGTAACAAAATCTCAACAACGAACTACCTTTCGTAATGACAAGGCTACCATCCATTGGAGTAAAAAAATCTCAACAACGAACTACGTTCCATAATGAAAAGGCTACCATCCATTGGAATAAAAAAATATTAACAATGAACTACCATCCCTAATGACAAGGCTACAATCCATTGGAGTAACAAAATCTCAACAATAAACTACCTTCCATAATGACAAGGCTACCATCCATTGGAGTAACAAAATCTCAACAACAAACTACCTTCCATATTGACAAGGCTATAATCCATTGGAGTAACAAAATCTCAACAACGAACTACCTTTCATAATGACAAGGCTACCATCCAGTGGAGTAACAAAATCTCAAAAATGAACTACCTTCCATAATAACAAGGCTACCATCCATTTTAGTAACAAAATCCCAATAACGAACTACCTTCCATAATGACAAGGCTACGATCCATTGGAGTAACCAAATCTCAACAACGAACTACCTTCCATAATGACGAGGCTACCATCCATTGGAGTAACAAAATCTCAACAACAAACTACCTTCCATAATGACAAGGCTACCATCCATTGGAGTAAAAAAATCTCAACAACGAACTACCTTCCATAATGACAAGGCTACCATCCATTGGAATAAAAAAATACCAACAACGAACTACCTTCCCTAATGACAAGGCTACCATCCATTGGAGTAACAAAATCTCAACAATAAACTACCTTCCATAATGACAAGGCTACTATCCATTGGAGTAACAAAATCTCAACAACGAACTACCTTCCATATTGACAAGGCTACAATCACTTGGAGTAACAAAATCTCAACAACAAACTACCTTCCACAATGACAAGTCTACCATCCATTGGAGTAACAAAATCTCAACAACGAACTATCTTCAATAATGACAAAGCTACCATACAATGGAGTAAAACAATCTCAACAACGAACTACCTTTCATAATGACAAGGCTACCATCCAATGGAGTAACAAAATCTCAAAAATGAACTACCTTCCATAATAACAAGGCTACCATCCATTGGAGTAACAAAATCCCAATAACGAACTACCTTCAATATTTACAAGGCTACAATCCATTGGATTAACAAAATCTATACAACAAACTACCTTCCACAATGACAAGTCTACAATCCATTGGAGTAACAAAATCTCAACAACGAACTACCTTCCATAATGACAAAGCTACCATACAATGGAGTAAAAAAATCTCAACAACAAACTACCTTTCATAATGACAAGGCTACCATCCAATGGAGTAACAAAATCTCAAAAATGAACTACCTTCCATAATAACAAGGCTACCATCCATTGGAGTAACAAAATCCCAATAACAAACTACCTTCCATAATGACAAGGCTACGATACATTGGAGTAACCAAATCTGAACAAAGAACTACCTTCCATAATGACGAGGCTACCATCCATTGGAGTAACAAAATCTCAACAACGAACTACCTTTCGTAATGACAAGGCTACCATCCATTGGAGTAAAAAAATCTCAACAACGAACTACCTTCCATAATAAAAAGGCTACCATCCATTGGAATAAAAAAATATTAACAATGAACTACCTTCCCTAATGAAAAGGCTACCATCCATTGGAGTAACAAAATCTCAACAATAAACTACCTTCCATAATAACAAGGCTACCATCCATTAGAGTATCAAAATCTCAACAACAAACTACCTTCCATATTGACAAGGCTATAATCCATTAGAGTAACAAAATCTCAACAACGAACTACCTTCCATAATGACAAGTCTACCATCCATTGGAGTAACAAAATCTCAACAATGAACTACCTTCAATAATGACAAAGCTACCATAGAATGGAGTAAAAAAATCTCAACAGCGAACTACCTTTCATAATGACAAGGCTACCATCCAGTGGAGTAACAAAATCTCAAAAAGGAACTACCTTCCATAATAACAAGGCTACCATCCGTTGGAGTAACAAAATCCCAATAACGAACTACCTTCCATATTTACAAGGCTACAATCCATTGGAGTAACAAAATCTAAACAACAAACTACCTTCCACAATGACAAGTCTACCATCCATTGGAGTAAAAAAATCTCAACAACGAACTACCTTCCATAATGACAAAGCTACCATACAATGGAGTAAAAAAATCTCAACAACGAACTACCTTTCATAATGACAAGGCTACCATCCAATGGAGTAAAAAAATCTCAAAAATGAACTACCTTCCATAATAACAAGGCTACCATCCATTGGAGTAACAAAATCCCAATAACAAACTACCTTCCATAATGACAAGGCTACGATACATTGGAGTAACCAAATCTCAACAAAGAACTGCGTTCCATAATGACGAGGCTACCATCCATTGGAGTAACAAAATCTCAACAACGAACTACCTTTCGTAATGACAAGGCTACCATCCATTGGAGTAAAAAAATCTCAACAACGAACTACCTTCCATAATGAAAAGCCTACCATCCATTGGAATAAAAAAGTATTAACAATGAACTACCTTCCCTAATGACAAGTCTACCATCCATTGGAGTAACAAAATCTCAACAATAAACTACCTTCCATAAAGACAAGGCTACCATCCATTGGAGTAACAAAATCTCAACAACAAACTACCTTCCATATTGACAAGGCTATAATCCATTGGAGTAACAAAATCTCAACAACGAACTACCTTTCATAATGACAAGGCTACAATCCAGTGGAGTAACAAAATCTCAAAAATGAACTACCTTCCATAATAACAAGGCTACCATCCATTTGAGTAACAAAATCCCAATAACGAACTACCTTCCATAATGACAAGGCTACGATCCATTGGAGTAACCAAATCTCAACAACGAACTACCTTCCATAATGACGAGGCTACCATCCATTGGAGTAACAAAATCTCAACAACAAACTACCTTCCATAATGACAAGGCTACCATCCATTGGAGTAAAAAAATCTCAACAACGAACTACCTTCCATAATGACAAGGCTACCATCCATTGGAATAAAAACATACCAACAACGAACTACCTTCCCTAATGACAAGGCTACCATCCATTGGAGTAACAAAATCTCAACAATAAACTACCTTCCATAATGACAAGGCTACTATCCATTGGAGTAACAAAATCTCAACAATGAACTACCTTCCATATTGACAAGGCTACAATCACTTGGAGTAACAAAATCTCAACAATGAACTACCTTCCATAATGACAAGTCTACCATCCATTGGAGTAACAAAATCTCAACAACGAACTACCTTCAATAATGACAAAGCTACCATACAATGGAGTAAAAAAATGTCAACAACGAACTACCTTTCATAATGACAAGGCTACCATCCAATGGAGTAACAAAATCTCAAAAATGAACTACCTTCCATAATAACAAGGCTACCATCCGTTGGAGTAACAAAATCCCAATAACGAACTACCTTCCATATTTACAAGGCTACAATCCATTGGAGTAACAAAATCTAAACAACAAACTACCTTCCACAATGACAAGTCTACCATCCATTGGAGTAACAAAATCTCAACAACGAACTACCTTCCATAATGACAAAGCTACCATACAATGGAGTAAAAAAATCTCAACAACGAACTACCTTTCATAATGACAAGGTTACCATCCAATGGAGTAACAAAATCTCAAAAATGAACTACCTTCCATAATAACAAGGCTACCATCCATTGGAGTAACAAAATCCCAATAACAAACTACCTTCCATAATGACAAGGCTACGATACATTGGAGTAACCAAATCTCAACAAAGAACTACCTTCCATAATGACGAGGCTACCATCCATTGGAGTAACAAAATCTCAACAACGAACTACCTTTCGTAATGACAAGGCTACCATCCATTGGAGTAAAAAAATCTCAACAACGAACTACCTTCCATAATGAAAAGGCTACCATCCATTGGAATAAAAAAATATTAACAATGAACTACCTTCCCAAATGACAAGGCTACCATCCATTGGAGTAACAAAATCTCAACAATAAACTACCTTCCATAATGATAAGGCTACCATCCATTGGAGTAACAAAATGTCAACAACAAACTACCTTCCATATTGACAAGGCTATAATCCATTGGAGTAACAAAATCTCAACAACGAACTACCTTCCACAATGACAAGTCTACCATCCATTGGAGTAACAAAATCTCAACAATGAACTACCTTCAATAATGACAAAGCTACCATACAATGGAGTAAAAAAATCTCAACAACGAACTACCTTTCATAATGACAAGGCTACCATCCAGTGGAGTAACAAAATCTCAAAAAGGAACTACCTTCCATAATAACAAGGCTACCATCCATTGGAGTAACAAAATATCGACAACGAACTACCTTCCATAATGATAAAGCTACCATACAATGGAGTAAAAAAATCTCAACAACGTACTACCTTTCATAATGACAAGGCTACCATCCAGTGGAGTAACAAAATCTCAAAAATGAACTACCTTCCATAATAACAAGGCTACCATCCATTTGAGTAACAAAATCCCAATAATGAACTACCTTCCATAATGACAAGGCTACGATCCATTGGAGTAACCAAATCTCAACAACGAACTACCTTCCATAATGACAAGGCTACTATCCATTGGAGTAACATAATCTCAACAACGAACTACCTTCCATATTGACAAGGCTACAATCACTTGGAGTAACAAAATCTCAACAACGAACTACCTTCCACAATGACAAGTCTACCATCCATTGGAGTAACAAAATCTCAACAACGAACTACCTTCAATAATGACAAAGCTACCATACAATGGAGTAAAAAAATCTCAACAACGAACTACCTTTCATAATGACAAGGCTACCATCCAATGGAGTAACAAAATCTCAAAAATGAACTACCTTCCATAATAACAAGGCTACCATCCATTGGAGTAACAAAATCCCAATAAAAAACTACCTTCCATATTTACAAGGCTACAATCCATTGGAGTAACAAAATCTAAACAACAAACTACCTTCCACAATGACAAGTCTACCATCCATTGGTGTAACAAAATCTCAACAATGAACTATCTTCCATAATGACAAAGCTACCATACAATGGAGTAAAAAAATCTCAACAACGAACTATCTTTCATAATGACATGGCTACCATCCAATGGAGTAACAAAATCTCAAAAATGAACTACCTTCCATAATAACAAGGCTACCATCCATTGGAGTAACAAAATCCCAATAACAAACTACCTTACATAATGACAAGGCTACGATACATTGGAGTAACCAAATCTCAACAAAGAACTACTTTCCATAATGACGAGGCTATCATCCATTGGAGTAACAAAATCTCAACAATGAACTACCTTCCATAATGACCAAGCTACCATACAATGGAGTAAAAAAATCTCAACACCGAACTACGTTTCATAATGACATGGCTACCATCCAATGGAGTAAAAAAATCTCAACAACGAACTACCTTCCATAATGACGAGGCTACCATCCATTAGAGTAACAAAATTTCAACAACGAACTACCTTCCATAATTACAAGGCTACAATCCATTGGAGTAACAAAATATCAACAACGAACTACCATCCATAATGATAAGGCTACCATCCATTGGAGTAAAAAAATCTCAACAACGAACTACCTTCCATAATGACAAGGCTACCATCCATTGGAGTAAAAAAATATCAACAAGGAACTACCTTCCCTAATGACAAGGCTACCATCCATTGGAGTAACAAAATCTCATCAACAAACTACCTTCCATAATGACAAGGCTACCATCCATTGGAGTAACAAAATCTCAACAATGAACTACCTTCCATATTTACAAGGCTACAATCCATTGGAGTAACAAAATCTCAACAACGAACTACCTTCCACAATGACAAGTCTACCATCCATTGGAGTTACAAAATCTCAACAACAAACTACCTTCCATAATGACAAAGCTACCATACAATGGAGTAAAAAAATCTCAACAACGAACTACCTTTCATAATGACAAGGCTATAATCCAATGGAGTAACAAAATCTCAAAAATGAACTACCTTCCATAATAACAAGGCTACCATCCATTGGAGTAACAAAATCCAAATAGCGAACTACCTTCCATAATGACAAGGCTACCATCCATTGGAGTAACCAAATCTCAACAACGAACTACATTCCATAATGACGAGGCTACCATCCATTAGAGTAAAAAAATCTCAACAACGAACTACCTTCCATAATGACAAGGCTACCATCCATTGGAGTAAAAAAATCTCAACAACGAACTACCTTCCATAATGACAAGGCTACCATCCATTGGAATAAAAAAACATGAACAACGAACTACCATCGCTAATGACAAGGCTACCATCCATTGGAGTAACAAAATATCAATAATAAACTACCTTCCATAATGACAAGGCTACCATCCATTGGAGTAACAAAATGTCAATAACAAACTACCTTCCATATTGACAAGGCTATAATCCATTGGAGTAACATAATCTCAACAACAAACTACCTTCCCCAATGACAAGTCTACCATCCATTGGAGTAACAAAATCTCAAAAACGAACTACCTTCAATAATGACAAAGCTACCATACAATGGAGTAAAAATATCTCAACAACGAACTACCTTTCATAATGACAAAGCTACCATCCAATGGAGTAACAAAATCTCAAAAATGAACTACCTTCCATAATAACAAGGCTACCATCCGTTGGAGTAACAAAATCCCAATAAGGAACTACCTTCCATAATGACGAGGCTACCATCCATTAGAGTAACAAAATTTCAACAACGAACTACCTTCCATAATGAGAAGGCCACCATCCATTGGAGTAACAAAATATCAACAACGAACTACCTTCCATAATGACAAGGCTACCATCAATTGGAGTAAAAAAATCTCAACAACGAACTACCTTCCATAATGACAAGGCTACCATCCATTGGAGTAAAAAAATTTCAACAACGAACTACCTTCCCTAATGACAAGGCTACCATCCATTGGAGTAACAAAATCTCAACAAAGAACTACCTTCCATATTTACAAGGCTACAATCCATTGGAGTAACAAAATCTCAACAACTAACTACCTTCAATAATGACAAAGCTACCATACAATGGAGTAAAAAAATCTCAACAACGAACTACCTTTCATAATGACAAGGCTACCATCCAGTGGAGTAACAAAATCTCAAAAATGAACTACCTTCCATAATAACAAGGCTACCATCCATTGGATTAACAAAATCCCAATAACGAACTACCTTCCATAATGACAAGGCTACAATCCATTGGAGTAACCAAATCTCAACAACGAACTACCTTCCATAATGACGAGGCTACCATCAATTAGAGTAACAAAATTTCAACAACGAACTACCTTCCATAATAACAAGGCTACCATCCATTGGAGTAACAAAATATCAACAACGAACTACCTTCCATAATGACAAGGCTACCATCCATTGGAATAAAAAAATATCAACAACGAACTACCTTCGCTAATGACAAGGCTACCCGCCATTGGAGTAACAAAATCTCAATAATAAACTACCTTCCATAATGACAAGGCTACCATCCATTGGAGTAACAAAATGTCAATAACAAACTACCTTCCACAATGACAAGTCTACCATCAATTAGAGTAACAAAATCTCAACAACAAACTACCTTCAATAATGACAAAGCTACCATACAATGGAGTAAAAAAATCCCAACAACGAACTACCTTTCATAATGACAAGGCTACCATCCAGTGGAGTAACAGAATCTCAAAAATGAACTACCTTCCATAATAACAAGGCTACCATCCATTGGAGTAACAAAATCCCAATAACGAACTACCTTCCATAATGACAAGGCTACAATCCATTGGAGTAACCAAATCTCAACAACGAACTACCTTCCATAATGACGAGGCTACCATCCATTAGAGTAACAAAATTTCAACAACGAACTACCTTCCATAATAACAAGGCTACCATCCATTGGAGTAACAAAATATCAACAACGAACTACCTTCCCTAATGACAAGGCTACAATCCATTGGAGTAACAAAATCTCAACAACGAACTACCTTCCACAATGACAAGTCTACCATCCATTGGAGTAACAAAATCTAAACAACGAACTACCTTCCATAATGATAAAGCTACCATACAATGGAGTAAAAAAATCTCAACAACGAACTACCTTTCATAATGAAAAGGCTACTATCCAATGGAGTAACAAAATCTCAAAAATGAACTGCCTTCCATAATAACAAGGCTACCATCCATCGGAGTAACAAAATCCCAATAATGAACTACCCTCCATAATGACAAGGCTACGATCCATTGGAGTAACCAAATCTCATCAACAAACTACCTTCCATAATGACAAGGCTACCATCCATTGGAGTAACAAAATCTCAACAATGAACTACCTTCCATATTTACAAGGCTACAATCCATTGGAGTAACAAAATCTCAACAACGAACTACCTTCCACAATGACAAGTCTACCATCCATTGGAGTTACAAAATCTCAACAACAAACTACCTTTCATAATGACAAAGCTACCATACAATGGAGTAAAAAAATCTCAACAACGAACTACCTTTCATAATGACAAGGCTATAATCCAATGGAGTAACAAAATCTCAAAAATGAACTACCTTCCATAATAACAAGGCTACCATCCATTGGAGTAACAAAATCCAAATAGCGAACTACCTTCCATAATGACAAGGCTACCATCCATTGGAGTAACCAAATCTCAACAACGAACTACATTCCATAATGACGAGGCTACCATCCATTAGAGTAAAAAAATCTCAACAACGAACTACCTTCCATAATGACAAGGCTACCATCCATTGGAGTAAAAAAATCTCAACAACGAACTACCTTCCATAATGACAAGGCTACCATCCATTGGAATAAAAAAACATGAACAACGAACTACCATCGCTAATGACAAGGCTACCATCCATTGGAGTAACAAAATCTCAATAATAAACTACCTTCCATAATGACAAGGCTACCATCCATTGGAGTAACAAAATGTCAATAACAAACTACCTTCCATATTGACAAGGCTATAATCCATTGGAGTAACATAATCTCAACAACAAACTACCTTCCCCAATGACAAGTCTACCATCCATTGGAGTAACAAAATCTCAAAAACGAACTACCTTCAATAATGACAAAGCTACCATACAATGGAGTAAAAATATCTCAACAACGAACTACCTTTCATAATGACAAAGCTACCATCCAATGGAGTAACAAAATCTCAAAAATGAACTACCTTCCATAATAACAAGGCTACCATCCGTTGGAGTAACAAAATCCCAATAAGGAACTACCTTCCATAATGACGAGGCTACCATCCATTAGAGTAACAAAATTTCAACAACGAACTACCTTCCATAATGAGAAGGCCACCATCCATTGGAGTAACAAAATATCAACAACGAACTACCTTCCATAATGACAAGGCTACCATCAATTGGAGTAAAAAAATCTCAACAACGAACTACCTTCCATAATGACAAGGCTACCATCCATTGGAGTAAAAAAATTTCAACAACGAACTACCTTCCCTAATGACAAGGCTACCATCCATTGGAGTAACAAAATCTCAACAAAGAACTACCTTCCATATTTACAAGGCTACAATCCATTGGAGTAACAAAATCTCAACAACTAACTACCTTCAATAATGACAAAGCTACCATACAATGGAGTAAAAAAATCTCAACAACGAACTACCTTTCATAATGACAAGGCTACCATCCAGTGGAGTAACAAAATCTCAAAAATGAACTACCTTCCATAATAACAAGGCTACCATCCATTGGATTAACAAAATCCCAATAACGAACTACCTTCCATAATGACAAGGCTACAATCCATTGGAGTAACCAAATCTCAACAACGAACTACCTTCCATAATGACGAGGCTACCATCCATTAGAGTAACAAAATTTCAACAACGAACTACCTTCCATAATAACAAGGCTACCATCCATTGGAGTAACAAAATATCAACAACGAACTACCTTCCATAATGACAAGGCTACCATCCATTGGAATAAAAAAATATCAACAACGAACTACCTTCGCTAATGACAAGGCTACCCGCCATTGGAGTAACAAAATCTCAATAATAAACTACCTTCCATAATGACAAGGCTACCATCCATTGGAGTAACAAAATGTCAATAACAAACTACCTTCCACAATGACAAGTCTACCATCAATTAGAGTAACAAAATCTCAACAACAAACTACCTTCAATAATGACAAAGCTACCATACAATGGAGTAAAAAAATCCCAACAACGAACTACCTTTCATAATGACAAGGCTACCATCCAGTGGAGTAACAGAATCTCAAAAATGAACTACCTTCCATAATAACAAGGCTACCATCCATTGGAGTAACAAAATCCCAATAACGAACTACCTTCCATAATGACAAGGCTACAATCCATTGGAGTAACCAAATCTCAACAACGAACTACCTTCCATAATGACGAGGCTACCATCCATTAGAGTAACAAAATTTCAACAACGAACTACCTTCCATAATAACAAGGCTACCATCCATTGGAGTAACAAAATATCAACAACGAACTACCTTCCCTAATGACAAGGCTACAATCCATTGGAGTAACAAAATCTCAACAACGAACTACCTTCCACAATGACAAGTCTACCATCCATTGGAGTAACAAAATCTAAACAACGAACTACCTTCCATAATGATAAAGCTACCATACAATGGAGTAAAAAAATCTCAACAACGAACTACCTTTCATAATGAAAAGGCTACTATCCAATGGAGTAACAAAATCTCAAAAATGAACTGCCTTCCATAATAACAAGGCTACCATCCATCGGAGTAACAAAATCCCAATAATGAACTACCCTCCATAATGACAAGGCTACGATCCATTGGAGTAACCAAATCTCAACAACGAACTACCTTCCATAATGACGAGGCTACCATCCATTGGAGTAACAAAATCTCAACAAGGAACTACCTTCCATAATGACAAGGCTACCATCCATTGGAGTAAAAGAATCTCAACAACGAACTACCTTCCATAATGACAAGGCTACCATCCATTGGAATAAAAAAATATCAACAACGAACTACCTTCCCTAATGACAAGGCTACCATCCATTGGAGTAACAAAATCTCAACAATAAACTACCTTCCATAATGACAAGGCTACCATCCATTGGAGTAACAAAATCTCAATAACGAACTACCTTCCATATTGACAAGGCTACAATCCATTGGAGTAACAAAATCTCAACAACGAACTATCTTCCACAATGACAAGTCTACCATCCATTGGAGTAACAAAATCTCAACAACGAACTACCTTCAATAATGACAAAGCAACCATACAATGGAGTAAAACAATCTAAACAATGAACTACCGTTCATAATGACAAGGCTACCATCCAGTGGAGTAACAGAATCTCAAAAATGAACTACCTTCCATAATAACAAGGCTACCATCCATTATAGTGACAAAAATCTCGGCAATATACTACCTTCTATAATGACAAGGCTACCATCCATTGGAGTAACAAAAATCTCGACAATAGACTACCTTCCATAATGACAAGGCTACAATCTATTATAGTAACGAAAATCTTGACAATAGACTACCTTTCATAATGACAAGGCTACCATCCATTGGAATAACAAAAATCTCTACAACAAACTATGTTCCATAATGACAAGGCTACCATCCCTTAGAGTAACAAAAATCTCGACAACAGACTACCTTCAATAATGACAAAGCTACCATCCATTGGAGTAAAAATGATATCGACAACATACTACCTTCCATAATGAGAAGGCTACCATCCATTGGAGTAACAAAAATAACGACAACAGACTACCTTCCATAATTACAAGGCTACTATCCATTGGAATAACAAAAATATCGACAACACACTACCTTCCATAATGACAAGGCTACCATCTATTATAGTGAAAAAAATCCAAAAAACAGACTACCTTTCATAATGACAAGTCTACCATCCATTAGAGTAACAAAAATCTCGACAACAGATTACCTTCCATAATGACAAGGGTACCAACATTGGAGTAACCAAAATCCCGACAACTGACTACCTTCCATAAGGACAAGGCTATAATCCTTTGGAGTATGAAAAATCTCGGCAACAAACTACCTTCCATAACGACAAGGCTACCATCCATTGGAGTAACTAAAATATAAAGAACAGACTACCTTCCAAAATGATAAGGCAACCATCCATTGTTGTAACAAAAATATCGACAACAGACTACCTTCCATAATGACAAGACTAACATACATTGTAGTAACAAAAATTTCGACAACAGACTACCTTCCATAATGACAAGGCTACCATCCATTGGAGTAACATAAATCTCGACAATAGACTACCTTCAATAATGACAACTCTACCATCCATTGGAGTATCAAAAATCCCGACAACAGATTACCTTCCATAATGACAAGGGTACCATCATTGGAGTAACCAAAATATCCACAAGAGACTACCTTCCATAATGACAAGGCTATAATCCATTGGAGTATGAAAAATCTCGGCACCAGACTACCTTCCATAACGACCAGGCTACCATCCATTGGAGTAACTAAAATTTCGACAACAAACTACCTTCCATAATGACAAGGCTACCATCATTTGTAGTGACAAAAATCTCGACAATATACTACCTTCTATAATGACAAGGCTACCATCCATTGGAGTAACAAAAAACTCGACCATAGACTATCGTCCGTAATGACAAGGCTACAATCTATTATAGTAATGAAAATCTCACAATAGACTACCTTTCATAATGACAAGGGTAGCATCAATTAGAATAACAAAAATCTCGACAAAAAACTACGTTCCATAATGACAAGGCTACCATCCATTGGAGTAACAAAGATATCGACAACACACTACCTTCCATAATGACAAGGCTACCATCCAATGGAGTAACAAAAATCTCGACAACAGACTACCTTCCATAATGGCAAGGCTACCATCCATTATAGTGACAAAAATCTCGGCAATATACTACCTTCTATAATGACAAGGCTACCATCCATTGGAGTAACAAAAATCTCGACAATAGACTACCTTCAATAATGACAACTCTACCATCCATTGGAGTATCAAAAATCCTGACAACAGATTACCTTCCATAATGACAAGGGTACCATCATTGGAGTAACAAAAATATCCACAGGAGACTACCTTCCATAATGACAAGGCTATAATCCATAGGAGTATGAAAAATCTAGGCACCAGACTACCTTCCATAACGACAAGGCTATCATCCATTGGAGTAACTAAAATTTCGACAGCAAACTACCTTCCATAATGACAAGGCTACCATCCATTGTAGTGACAAAAATCTCGACAATATACTACCTTCTATAATGACAAGGCTACCATCCATTGGAGTAACAAAAAACTCGACCATAGACTACTGTCCGTAATGACAAGGCTACAATATATTATAGTAATGAAAATCTCGACAATAGACTACCTTTCATAATGACAAGGGTAGCATCAATTGGAATAACAAAAATCTTGACAAAAAACAAAGTTCTATAATGACAAGGCTAACATCCCTTAGAGTAACAAAAATCTCGACAACAGACTACCTTCCGTAATGACAAAGCTACCATCCATTGGAGTAACAAAGATATCGACAACACACTACCTTCCATAATGACAAGGATACCATCCAATGGAGTAACAAAAATCTCGACAACAGACTACCTTCCATAATGGCAAGGCTACCATCCATTATAGTGACAAAAATCTCGGCAATATACTACCTTCTATAATGACAAGGCTACCATTCATTGGAGTAACAAAAATCTCGACAATAGACTACCTTCCATAATGACAAGGCTACAATCTATTATAGTAACGAAAATCTTGACAATATTCTACCTTTCATAATGACAAGGCTACCATCCATTGGAATAACAAAAACCTCTACAACAAACTACGTTCCATAATGACAAGGCTACCATCCCTTAGAGTAACAAAAATCTCGACAACAGATTACCTTCAATAATGACAAAGCTACCATCCATTGGAGTAAAAATGATATCGACAACATACTACCTTCCATAATGACAAGGCTACCATCCATTGGAGTAACAAAAATAACGACGACAGACTACCTTCCATAATTACAAGGCTACTATCCATTGGAATAACAAAAATATCGACAACACACTACCTTCCATAATGACAAGGCTACCATCTATTATAGTGAAAAAAATCCCAAAAACAGACTACCTTTCATAATGACAAGTCTACCATCCATTAGAGTAACAAAAATCTCGACAACCGATTACCTTCCATAATGACAAGGGTACCATCATTGGAGTAACCAAAATCCCGACAACTGACTACCTTCCGTAAGGACAAGGCTATAATCCTTTGGAGTATGAAAAATCTTGGCAACAAACTACCTTCCAAAACGACAAGGCTACCATCCATTGGAGTAACTAAAATATAAAGAACAGACTACCTTCCAAAATGATAAGGCAACCATCCATTGTTGTAACAAAAATATCGACAACAGACTACCTTCCATAATGACAAGACTAACATACATTGTAGTAACAAAAATCTCGACAACAGACTACCTTCCATAATGACAAGGCTACCATCCATTGGAGTAACATAAATCTCGACAATAGACTACCTTCAATAATGACAACTCTACCATCCATTGGAGTATCAAAAATCCCGACAACAGATTACCTTCCATAATGACAAGGGTACCATCATTGGAGTAACCAAAATATCCACAAGAGACTACCTTCCATAATGACAAGGCTATAATCCATTGGAGTATGAAAAATCTCGGCACCAGACTACCTTCCATAACGACCAGGCTACCATCCATTGGAGTAACTAAAATTTCGACAACAGACTACCTTCCATAATGACAAGGCTACCATCCATTGTAGTGACAAAAATCTCGACAATATACTACCTTCTATAATGACAAGGCTACCATCCATTGGAGTAACAAAAAACTCGACCATAGACTATCGTCCGTAATGACAAGGCTACAATCTATTATAGTAACGAAAATCTCGACAATAGACTACCTTTCATAATGACAAGGGTAGCATCAATTAGAATAACAAAAATCTCGACAAAAAACTACGTTCCATAATGACAAGGCTACCATCCCTTAGAGTAACAAAAATCTCGACAACAGACTACCTTCCATAATGACAAAGCTACCATCCATTGGAGTAAAAAAGATATCGACAACACACTACCTTCCATAATGACAAGGCTACCATCCAATGGAGTAACAAAAATATCGACAACAGACTACCTTCCATAATGGCAAGGCTACCATCCATTATAGTGACAAAAATATCGGCAATATACTACCTTCTATAATGACAAGGCTACCATCCATTGGAGTAACAAAAATCTCGACAATAGACTACCTTCCATAATGACAAGGCTACAATCTATTATAGTAACGAAAATCTTGACAATAGACTACCTTTCATAATGACAAGGCTACCATCCATTGGAATAACAAAAATCTCTACAACAAACTACGTTCCATAATGACAAGGCTAACATCCCTTAGAGTAACAAAAATCTCGACAACAGACTACCTTCAATAATGACAAAGCTACCATCCATTGGAGTAAAAATGATATCGACAACATACTACCTTCCATAATGACAAGGCTACCATCCATTGGAGTAACAAAAATCACGACAACAGACTACCTTCCATAATTACAAGGCTAACATCCATTGGAATAACAAAAATATAGACAACACACTACCTTCCATAATGACAAGGCTACCATCCATTGTAGTGAAAAAATCACAAAAACATACTACCTTTCATAATGACAAGTCTACCATCCATTGTAGTAACAAAAATCTCGACAACAAATTACCTTCCATAATGACAAGGGTACCATCATTGGAGTAACCAAAATCCCGACAACAGACTACCTTCCGTAATGACAAGGCTATAATCCATTGGAGTATGAAAAATCTTGGCAACAAACTACCTTCCATAACGACAAGGCTACCATCCATTGGAGTAACTAAAATATAAAGAACAGACTACCTTCAAAAATGACAAGGCTACCATCCATTGTTGTAACAAAAATATCGACAACAGACTACCTTCCATAATGACAAGACTAACATCCATTGTAGTAACAAAAATCTCGACAACAGACTACCTTCCATAATGACAAGGCTACCATCCATTGGAGTAACATAAATCTCGACAATAGACTACCTTCAATAATGACAACTCTACCATCCATTGGAGTATCAAAAATCCTGACAACAGATTACCTTCCATAATGACAAGGGTACCATCATTGGAGTAACAAAAATATCCACAAGAGACTACCTTTCATAATGACAAGGCTATAATCCATAGGAGTATGAAAAATCTAGGCACCAGACTACCTTCCATAACGACAAGGCTACCATCCATTGGAGTAACTAAAATTTCGACATCAAACTACCTTCCATAATGACAAGGCTACCATCCATTGTAGTGACAAAAATCTCGACAATATACTACCTTCTATAATGACAAGGCTACCATCCATTGGAGTAACAAAAAACTCGACCATAGACTACCGTCCGTAATGACAAGGCTACAATCTATTATAGTAATGAAAATCTCGACAATAGACTACCTTTCATAATGACAAGGGTAGCATCAATTGGAATAACAAAAATCTCGACAAAAAACAAAGTTCTATAATGACAAGGCTAACATCCCTTAGAGTAACAAAAATCTCGACAACAGACTACCTTCCGTAATGACAAAGCTACCATCCATTGGAGTAACAAAGATATCGACAACACACTACCTTCCATAATGACAAGGATACCATCCAATGGAGTAACAAAAATCTCGACAACAGACTACCTTCCATAATGGCAAGGCTACCATCCATTATAGTGACAAAAATCTCGGCAATATACTACCTTCTATAATGACAAGGCTACCATTCATTGGAGTAACAAAAATCTCGACAATAGACTACCTTCCATAATGACAAGGCTACAATCTATTATAGTAACGAAAATCTTGACAATATTCTACCATTCATAATGACAAGGCTACCATCCATTGGAATAACAAAAATCTCTACAACAAACTACGTTCCATAATGACAAGGCTACCATCCCTTAGAGTAACAAAAATCTCGACAACAGATTACCTTCAATAATGACAAAGCTACCATCCATTGGAGTAAAAATGATATCGACAACATACTACCTTCCATAATGACAAGGCTACCATCCATTGGAGTAACAAAAATCACGACACCAGACTACCTTCCATAACGACCAGGCTCCCATCCATTGGAGTAACTAAAATTTCGACAACAGACTACCTTCCATAATGACAAGGCTACCATCCATTGTAGTGACAAAAATCTCGACAATATACTACCTTCTATAATGACAAGGCTACCATCAATTGGAGTAACAAAAAACTCGACCATAGACTACCGTCCGTAATGACAAGGCTACAATCTATTATAGTAACGAAAATCTCGACAATAGACTACCTTTCATAATGACAAGGGTAGCATCAATTAGAATAACAAAAATCTCGACAAAAAACTACGTTCCATAATGACAAGGCTACCATCCCTTAGAGTAACAAAAATCTCGACAACAGACTACCTTCCATAATGACAAAGCTACCATCCATTGGAGTAAAAAAGATATCGACAACACACTACCTTCCATAATGACAAGGCTACCATCCAATGGAGTAACAAAAATATCGACAACAGACTACCTTGCATAATGGAAAGGCTACCATCCATTATAGTGACAAAAATCTCGGCAATATACTACCTTTCATAATGACAACGCTACCATCCATTGGAATAACAAAAATCTCTACAACAAACTAAGTTCCATAATGACAAGGCTACCATCCCTTAGAGTAACAAAAATCTCGACAACAGATTACCTTCAATAATGACAAAGCTACCATCCATTGGAGTAAAAATGATATCGACAACATACTACCTTCCATAATGACAAGGCTACCATCCATTGGAGTAACAAAAATCACGACAGCAGACTACCTTCCATAATTACAAGGCTAACATCCATTGGAATAACAAAAATATCGAAAACACACTACCTTCCATAATGACAAGGCTACCATCCATTGTAGTGAAAAAATCACAAAAACAGACTACCTTTCATAATGACAAGTCTACCATCCATTGGATTAACAAAAATCTCGACAACAGATTACCTTCCATAATGACAAGGGTACCATCATTGGAGTAACCAAAATCCCGACAACAGACTACCTTCCATAATGACAAGGCTATAATCCATTGGAGTATGAAAAATCTCGGCAACAAACTACCTTCCATAACAACAAGGATACCATCAAATGGAGTAACTAAAATATAAAGAACAGACTACCTTCAAAAATGACAAGACTAACATCCATTGTTGTAACAAAAATATCGACAACAGACTACCTTCCATAATGACAAGGCTACCATCCATTGTAGTAACATAAATCTCGACAATAGACTACCTTCAATAATGACAACTCTACCATCCATTGGAGTATCAAAAATCCCGACAACAGATTACCTTCCATAATGACAAGGGTACCATCATTGGAGTAACAAAAATATCCACAAGAGACTACCTTCCATACTGACAAGGCTATAATCCATTGGAGTATGAAAAATCTCGGCACCAGACTACCTTCCATAACGACCAGGCTCCCATCCATTGGAGTAACTAAAATTTCGACAACAGACTACCTTCCATAATTACAAGGCTACCATCCATTCTAGTGACAAAAATCTCTACAATATACTACCTTCTATAATGACAAGGCTACCATCCATTGGAGTAACAAAAAACTCGACCATAGACTATCGTCCATAATGACAAGGCTACAATCTATTATAGTAACGGAAATCTCGACAATAGACTACCTTTCATAATGACAAGGGTAGCATCAATTAGAATAACAAAAATCTCGACAAAAAACTATGTTCCATAATGACAAGGTTACCGTCCCTTAGAGTAACAAAAATATTGACAACAGACGACCTTCCATATTGACAAAGCTACCATCCATTGGTGTAACAAAGATATCGACAACACACTACCTTCCATAATGACAAGGCTACCATCCAATGGAGTAACAAAAATCTCGACAACAGACTACCTTCCATAATGGCAAGGCTACCATCCATTATAGTGACAAAAATCTCGGCAATATACTACCTTCTATAATGACAAGGCTACAATCCATTGGAGTAACAAGAATCTCGACAATAGACTACCTTCCATAATGACAAGGCTACAATCTATTATAGTAACGAAAATCTTGACAATAGACTACCTTTCATAATGACAAGGCTACCATCCATTGGAATAACAAAAATCTCGACAACAAACTAAGTTCCATAATGACAAGGCTACCATCCCTTAGAGTAACAAAAATCTCGACAACAGACTACCTTCAATAATGACAAAGCTACCATCCATTGGAGTAAAAATGATAACGACAACATACTACCTTCCATAATGACAAGGCTACCATCCATTGGAGTAACAAAAATCACGACAATAGACTACCTTCCATAATTATAAGGCTACCATCCATTGGAATAACAAAAATATCGACAACACACTACCTTCCATAATGACAAGGCTACCATCCATTGTAGTGAAAAAAATCACAAAAACAGACTACCTTTCATAATGACAAGTCTACCATCCATTGGAGTAACAAAAATCTCGACAACAGATTACCTTCCATAATGACAAGGGTACCATCATTGGAGTAACCAAAATCCCGACAACAGACTACCTTCCATAATGACAAGGCTATAATCCATTGGAGTATGAAAAATCTCGGCAACAAACTACCTTCCATAACGACAAGGCTACCATCCATTAGACATTGGAGTAACTATAATATAAAGAAAAGACTACCTTCAAAAATGACAAGGCTACCATCCATTGTTGTAACAAAAATATCGACAACAGACTACCTTCAATAATGACAAAGCTACCATCCATTGGAGTAAAAATGATATCGACAACATACTACCTTCCATAATGACAAGGCTACCATCCATTGGAGTAACAAAAATCACGACAATAGACTACCTTCCATAATTACAAGGCTACCATCCATTGGAATAACAAAAATATCGACATCACACTACCTTCCATAATGACAAGGCTACCATCCATTGTAGTGAAAAAAATCACAAAAACAGACTACCTTTCATAATGACAAGTCTACCATCCATTGGAGTAACAAAAATCTCGACAACAGATTACCTTCCATAATGACAAGGGTACCATCATTGGAGTAACCAAAATCCCGACAACTGACTACCTTCCGTAAGGACAAGGCTATAATCCATTGGAGTATGAAAAATCTCGGCAACAAACTACCTTCCATAACGACAAGGCTACCATCCATTGGAGTAACTAAAATATAAAGAAAAGACTACCTTCAAAAATGACAAGGCTACCATCCATTGTTGTAACAAAAGTATCGACAACAGACTACCTTCCATAATGACAAGACTAACATCCATTGTAGTAACAAAAATCTCGACAACGGACTACCTTCCATAATGACAAGGCTACCATCCATTTGAGTAACATAAATCTCCACAATAGACTACCTTCAATAATGACAACTCTACCATCCATTGGAGTATCAAAAATCTCGACAACAGATTACCTTCCATAATGACAAGGGTACCATCATTGGAGTAACCAAAATATCCACAAGAGACTACCTTCCATAATGACAAGGCTATAATCCATTGGAGTATGAAAACTCTCGGCACCAGACTACCTTCCATAACGACCAGGCTACCATCCATTGTAGTGACAAAAATCTAGACAATATACTACCTTCTATAATGACAAGGCTACCATCCATTGGAGTAACAAAAAACTCGACCATAGACTACCGTCCGTAATGACAAGGCTACAATCTATTATAGTAACGAAAATCTCGACAATAGACTACCTTTCATAATGACAAGGGTAACATTAATTAGAATAACAAAAATCTCGACAAAAAACTACGTTCCATAATGACAAGGCTACCGTCCCTTAGAGTAACAAAAATCTCGACAACAGACTACCTTCCAAAATGACAAAGCTACCATCCATTGGAGTAACAAAGATATCGACAACACACTACCTTCCATAATGACAAGGCTACCATCCAATGGAGTAACAAAAATCTCGACAACAGACTACCTTCCATAATGGCAAGGCTACCATCCATTGGAGTAACAAAAATCACGACAATAGACTACCTTCCATAATTACAAGGCTACCATCCATTGGAATAACAAAAATATCGACAACACACTACCTTCCATAATGACAAGGCTACCATCCATTGTAGTGAAAAAATCACAAAAATAGACTACCTTTCATAATGACAAGTCTACCATCCATTGGAGTAACAAAAATCTCGACAACAGATTACCTTCCATAATGACAAGGGTACCATCATTGGAGTAACCAAAATCCCGACAACAGACTACCTTCCATAATGACAAGGCTATAATCCATTGGAGTATGAAAAATCTCGGCAACAAACTACCTTCCATAACGACAAGGCTACCATCAATTGGAGTAACTAAAATATAAAGAACAGACTACCTTCAAAAATGACAAGGCTACCATCCATTGTTGTAACAAAAATATCGACAAAAGACTACCTTCCATAATGACAAGACTAACATCCATTGTAGTAACAAAAATCTCGACAACAGACTACCTTCCATAATGACAAGGCTACCGTCCATTGGAGTAACATAAATCTCCATAATAGACTACCTTCAATAATGACAACTCTACCATCCATTGGAGTATCAAAAATCCCGACAACAGATTACCTTCCATAATGACAAGGGTACCATCATTGGAGTAACCAAAATATCCACAAGAGACTACCTTCCATAATGACAAGGCTATAATCCATTGGAGTATGAAAAATCTCGGCACCAGACTACCTTCCATAACGACCAGGCTACCATCCATTGGAGTAACTAAAATTTCGACAACATACTACCTTCCATAATGACAAGGCTACCATCCATTGGAGTAACAAAAATCACGACAACAGACTACCTTCCATAATCACAAGGCTACCATCCATTGGAGTAACAAAAAACACGACCATAGACTACCGTCCGGAATGAGAAGGCTACAATCTATTATAGTAACGAAAATCTCGACAATAGACTATCTTTCATAATGACAAGGGTAGCATCAATTAGAATAACAAAAATCTCGACAAAAAACTACGTTCCATAATGACAAGGCTACCGTCCCTTAGAGTAACAAAAATATCGACAACAGACTACCTTCCATATTGACAAAGCTACCAATCATTGGAGTAACAAAGATATCGACAACACACTACCTTCCATAATGACAAGGCTACCATCCAATGAAGTAACAAAAATCTCGACAAACAATAGACTATCTTTCATAATGACAAGGGTAGCATCAATTAGAATAACAAAAATCTCGACAAAAAACTACGTTCCATAATGACAAGGCTACCGTCCCTTAGAGTAACAAAAATATCGACAACAGACTACCTTCCATAATGACAAGGGTACCATCATTGGAGTAACCAAAATATCCACAAGAGACTACCTTCCATAATGACAAGGCTATAATCCATTGGAGTATGAAAACTCTCGGCACCAGACTACCTTCCATAACGACCAGGCTACCATCCATTGTAGTGACAAAAATCTAGACAATATACTACCTTCTATAATAAGAAGGCTACCATCCATTGGAGTAACAAAAAACTCGACCATAGACTACCGTCCGTAATGACAAAGCTACAATCTATTATAGTAACGAAAATCTCGACAATAGACTACCTTTCATAATGACAAGGGTAACATTAATTAGAATAACCAAAATCTCGACAAAAAACTACGTTCCATAATGACAAGGCTACCGTCCCTTAGAGTAACAAAAATCTCGACAACAGACTACCTTCCAAAATGACAAAGCTACCATCCATTGGAGTAACAAAGATATCAACAACACACTACCTTCCATAATGACAAGGCTACCATCCAATGGAGTAACAAAAATCTCGACAACAGACTACCTTCCATAATGGCAAGGCTACCATCCATTGGAGTAACAAAAATCACGACAATAGACTACCTTCCATAATTACAAGGCTACCATCCATTGGAATAACAAAAATATCGACAACACACTACCTTCCATAATGACAAGGCTACCATCCATTGTAGTGAAAAAAATCACAAAAACAGACTACCTTTCATAATGACAAGTCTACCATCCATTGGAGTAACAAAAATCTCGACAACAGATTACCTTCCATAATGACAAGGGTACCATCATTGGAGTAACCAAAATCCCGACAACAGACTACCTTCCATAATGACAAGGCTATAATCCATTGGAGTATGAAAAATCTCGGCAACAAACTACCTTCCATAACGACAAGGCTACCATCAATTGGAGTAACTAAAATATAAAGAACAGACTACCTTCAAAAATGACAAGGCTACCATCCATTGTTGTAACAAAAATATCGACAAAAGACTACCTTCCATAATGACAAGACTAACATCCATTGTAGTAACAAAAATCTCGACAACAGACTACCTTCCATAATGACAAGGCTACCGTCCATTGGAGTAACATAAATCTCCACAATAGACTACCTTCAATAATGACAACTCTACCATCCATTGGAGTATCAAAAATCCCGACAACAGATTACCTTCCATAATGACAAGGGTACCATCATTGGAGTAACCAAAATATCCACAAGAGACTACCTTCCATAATGACAAGGCTATAATCCATTGGAGTATGAAAAATCTCGGCACCAGACTACCTTCCATAACGACCAGGCTACCATCCATTGGAGTAACTAAAATTTCGACAACATACTACCTTCCATAATGACAAGGCTACCATCCATTGGAGTAACAAAAATCACGACAACAGACTACCTTCCATAATCACAAGGCTACCATCCATTGGAGTAACAAAAAACTCGACCATAGACTACCGTCCGGAATGAGAAGGCTACAATCTATTATAGTAACGAAAATCTCGACAATAGACTATCTTTCATAATGACAAGGGTAGCATCAATTAGAATAACAAAAATCTCGACAAAAAACTACGTTCCATAATGACAAGGCTACCGTCCCTTAGAGTAACAAAAATATCGACAACAGACTACCTTCCATATTGACAAAGCTACCAATCATTGGAGTAACAAAGATATCGACAACACACTACCTTCCATAATGACAAGGCTACCATCCAATGGAGTAACAAAAATCTCGAAAACAGACTACCTTTCATAATGGCAAGGCTACCATCCATTATAGTGACAAAAATCTCGGCAATATACTACCTTCTATAATGACAAGGCTACCATCCATTAGAGTAACAAAAATCTCGACAATAGACTACCTTCCATAATGACAAGGTTACAATCTATTATAGTAACGAAAATCTTGACAATAGACTACCTTTCATAATGACAAGGCTACCATCCATTGGAATAACAAAAATCTCGACAACAAACTACGTTCCATAATGACAAGGCTACCATCCCTTAGAGTAACAAAAATCTCGACAACAGACTACCTTCAATAATGACAAAGCTACCATCCATTGGAGTAAAAATGATATCGACAACATACTACCTTCCATAATGACAAGGCTACCATCCATTGGAGTAACAAAAATCACGACAACAGACTACCTACCATAATTACAAGGCTACCATCCATTGGAATAACAAAAATATCGACAACACACTACCTTCCATAATGACAAGGCTACCATCCATTGTAGTTAAAAAAATCACAAAAACAGACTACCTTTCATAATGACAAGTCTACCATCCATTGGAGTAACAAAAATCTCGACAACAGATTACCTTCCATAATGACAAGGGTACCGTCATTGGAGTAACCAAAATCCCGACAACAGACTACCTTCCATAATGACAAGGCTATAATCCATTGGAGTATGAAAAATCTCGGCAACAAACTACCTTCCATAACGACAAGGCTACCATCCATTGGAGTAACTAAAATATAAAGAACAGACTACCTTCAAAAATGACAAGGCTACCATCCATTGTTGTAACAAAAATATCGACAACAGACTACCTTCCATAATGACAAGACTAACATCCATTGTAGTAACAAAAATCTCGACAACGGACTAACTTCCATAATGACAAGGCTACCATCCATTGGAGTAACATAGATCTCGACAATAGACTACCTTCAATAATGACAACTCTACCATCCATTGGAGTATCAAAAATCCCGACAATAGATTACCTTCCATAATAACAAGGGTACCATCATTGGAGTAACCAAAATATCCACAAGAGACTACCTTCCATAATGACAAGGCTATAATCCATTGGAGTATTAAAAATCTCGGCACCAGACTACCTTCCATAACGACCAGGCTACCATCCATTGGAGTAACTAAAATTTCGACAATAGACTACCTTCCATAATGACAAGGCTACCATCCATTGTAGTGACAAAAATCTAGACAATATACTACCTTCTATAATGACAAGGCTACCATCCATTGGAGTAACAAAAAACTCGACCATAGACTACCGTCCGTAATGACAAGGCTACAATCTATTATAGTAACGAAAATCTCGACAATAGACTACCTTTAATAATGACAAGGGTAACATTAATTAGAATAACAAAAATCTCGACAAAAAACTACGTTCCATAATGACAAGGCTACCGTCCCTTAGAGTAACAAAAATCTCGACAACAGACTACCTTCCATAATGACAAAGCTACCATCCATTGGAGTAACAAAGATATCGACAACACACTACCTTCCATAATGACAAGGCTACCATCCAATGGAGTAACAAAAATCTCGACAACAGACTACCTTCCATAATGGCAAGGCTACCATCCATTGGAGTAACAAAAATCACGACAACAGACTACCTTCCATAATTACAAGGCTACCATCCATTGGAATAACAAAAATATCGACAACACACTACCTTCCATAATGACAAGGCTACCATCCATTGTAGTGAAAAAAATCACAAAAACAGACTACCTTTCATAATGACAAGTCTACCATCCATTGGAGTAACAAAAATCTCGACAACAGATTACCTTCCATAATGACAAGGGTACCATCATTGGAGTAACCAAAATCCCGACAACAGACTACCTTCCATAATGACATGGCTATAATCCATTGGAGTATGAAAAATCTCGGCAACAAACTACCTTCCATAACGACAAGGCTACCATCCATTGGAGTAACTAAAATATAAAGAACAGACTACCTTCAAAAATGACAAGGCTACCATCCATTGTTGTAACAAAAATATCGACAACAGACTACCTTCCATAATGACAAGACTAACATCCATTGTAGTAACAAAAATCTCGACAAGAGACTACCTTCCATAATGACAAGGCTACCATCCATTGGAGTAACATAAATCTCGACAATAGACTACCTTCAATAATGACAACTCTACCATCCCTTGGAGTATCAAAAATCCCGACAACAGATTACCTTCCATAATGACAAGGGTACCATCATTGGAGTAACCAAAATATCCACAAGAGACTACCTGCTATAATGACAAGGCTATAATCCATTGGAGTATGAAAAATCTCGGCACCAGACTACCTTCCATAACGACCAGGCTACCATCCATTGGAGTAACTAAAATTTTGACAACAGACTACCTTCCATAATGACAACCCTACCATCCATTGTAGTGACAAAAATCTCGACCATTCACTACCGTCCGTAATAACAAGGCTACAATCTATTATAGTAACGGAAATCTCGACAATAGACTACCTTTCATAATGACAAGGGTATCATCAATTAGAATAACAAAAATCTCGAAAAAAAACTACGTTCCATAATGACAAGGCTACCATCCCTTAGAGTAACAAAAATCTCGACAACAGACTACCTTCCATAATGACAAAGCTACCATCCATTGGAGTAACAAAGATATCGAAAACACACTACCTTCCATAATGACAAGGCTACCATCCAATGGAGTAACAAAAATCTCGACAACAGACTACCTTCCATAATGGCAAGGCTACCATCCATTATAGTGACAAAAATCTTGACAATATACTACCTTCTATAATGACAAGGCTACCATCCATTGGAGTAACAAAAATCTCGACAATAGACTACCTTCCATAATGACAAGGATACAATCTATTATAGTAACGAAAATCTTGACAATACACTACCTTTCATAATGACAAGGCTACCATCCATTGGAATAACAAAAATCTCTACAACAAACTACGTTCCATAATGACAAGGCTACCATCCCTTAGAGTAACAAAAATCTCGACAACAGACTACCTTCAATATTGACAAAGCTACCATCCATTGGAGTAAAAATGATATCGACAACATACTACCTTCCATAATGACAAGGCTACCATCCATTGGAGTAACAAAAATCACGACAATAGACTACCTTCCATAATTACAAGGCTACCATCCATTGAAATAACAAAAATATCGACAACACACTACCTTCCATAATGACAAAGCTACCATCCATTGTAGTGAAAAAAATCACAAAAACAGACTACCTTTCATAATGACAAGTCTACCATCCATTGGAGTAACAAAAATCTCGACAACTGATTACCTTCCATAATGACAAGGGTACCATCATTGGAGTAACCAAAATCCCGAAAATAGACTACCTTCCATAATGATAAGGCTATAATCCATTGGAGTATGAAAAATCTCGGCAACAAACTAACTTCCATAACGACAAGGCTACCATCCATTGGAGTAACTAAAATATAAACAATAGACTACCTTCAAAAATGACAAGGCTACCATCCATTGTTGTAACAAAAATATCGACAACAGACTACCTTCCATAATGACAAGACTAACATCCATTGTAGTAACAAAAATCTCGACAACAGACTACCTTCGATAATGACAACTCTACCATCCATTGGAGTATCAAAAATCCCGACAACAGATTACCTTCCATAATGACAAGGGTACCATCATTGGAGTAACCAAAATATCCACAAGAGACTACCTTCCATAATGACAAGGCTATAATCCATTGGAGTATGAAAAATCTTGGCAACAGACTACCTTCCATAACGACCAGGCTACCATCCATTGGAGTAACTAAAATTTCGACAACAGACTACCTTCCATAATGACAAGGCTACCATCCATTGTAGTACCAAAAATCTCGACAATATACTACCTTCTATAATGACAAGGCTACCATCCATTGGAGTAACAAAAAACTCGACGATAGACTACCGTCCGTAATGACAAGGCTACAATCTATTATAGTAATGAAAATCTCGACAATAGACTACCTTTCATAATCACAAGAGTAGCATCAACTAGAATAACAAAAATCTCGACAAAAAACTATGTTCCATAATGACAATGCTACCATTCCTTAGAGTAACAAAAATCTCGACAACAGACTACCTTCCATAATGACAATGCTACCATCCATTGGAGTAACAAAGATATCGACAACACACTGCCTTCCATAATGACAAGGCTACCATCCAATGGAGTAACAAAAATCTCGACAACAGACTACCTTCCATAATGGCAAGGCTACCATCCATTATAGTGACAAAAATCTCGACAATATACTACCTTCTATAATGACAAGGCTACCATCCATTGGAGTAACAAAAATCTCGACAATAGACTACCTTCCATAATGACAAGGCTACAATCTATTATAGTAACGAAAATCTTGACAATAGACTACCTTTCATAATGACAAGGCTACCATCCATTGGAATAACAAAAATCTCTACAACAAACTACATTCCATAATGACAAGGCTACCATCTCTTAGAGTAACAAAAATCTCGACAACAGACTACCTTCAATAATGACAAAGCTACCATCCATTGGAGTAAAAATGATATCGACAACATACTACCTTCCATAATGACAAGGCTACCATCCATTGGAGTAACAAAAATCACGACAACATACTACCTTCCATAATTACAAGGCTACCATCCATTGGAATAACAAAAATATAGACAACACACTACCTTCCATAATGACAAGGCTACCATCCATTGTAGTGAAAAAAATCACAAAAACAGACTACCTTTCATAATGACAAGTCTACCATCCATTAGAGTAACAAAAATCTCGACAACAGATTACCTTCCATAATGACAAGGGTACCATCATTGGAGTAACCAAAATCCCGACAACAGACTACCTTCCATAATGACATGGCTATAATCCATTGGAGTATGAAAAATCTCGGCAACAAACTACCTTCCATAACGACAAGGCTACCATCCATTGGAGTAACTAAAATATAAAGAACAGACTACCTTCAAAAATGACAAGGCTACCATCCATTGTTGTAACAAAAATATCGACAACAGACTACCTTCCATAATGACAAGACTAACATCCATTGTAGTAACAAAAATCTCGACAACGGACTACCTTCCATAATGACAAGGCTACCATCCATTGGAGTAACATAGATCTCGACAATAGACTACCTTCAATAATGACAACTCTACCATCCATTGGAGTATCAAAAATCCCGACAACAGATTACCTTCCATAATAACAAGGGTACCATCATTGGAGTAACCAAAATATCCACAAGAGACTACCTTCCATAATGACAAGGCTATAATCCATTGGAGTATGAAAAATCTCGGCACCAGACTACCTTCCATAACGACCAGGCTACCATCCATTGGAGTAACTAAAATTTCGACAACAGACTACCTTCCATAATGACAAGGCTACCATCCATTGTAGTGACAAAAATCTAGACAATATACTACCTTCTATAATGACAAGGCTACCATCCATTGGAGTAACAAAAAACTCGACCATAGACTACCTTTCATAATGACAAGGGTAGCATCAATTAGAATAACAAAAATCTCGACAAAAAACTACGTTCCATAATGACAAGGCTACCATCCCTTAGAGTAATAAAAATCTAGACAACAGACTACCTTCCATAATGACAAAGCTACCATCCATTGGAGTAACAAAGATATCGACAACACACTACCTTCCATAATGACAAGGCTACCATCCAATGGAGTAACAAAAATCTCGACAATAGACTACCTTCAATAATGGCAAGGCTACCATCCATTATAGTGACAAAAATCTCGACAATATACTACCTTTTATAATGACAAGGCTACCATCCATTGGAGTAACAAAAATCTCGACAATAGACTACCTTCCATAATGACAAGGCTACAATCTATTATAGTAACGAAAATCTTGACAATACACTACCTTTCATAATGAAAAGGCTACCATCCATTGGAATAACAAAAATCTCTACAACAAACTACGTTCCATAATGACAAGGCTACCATCCCTTAGAGTAACAAAAATCTCGACAACAGACTACCTTCAATAATTACAAAGCTACCATCCATTGGAGTAAAAATGATATCCACAACATACTACCTTCCATAATGACAAGGCTACCATCCATTGGAGTAACAAAAATCATGACAACAGACTACCTTCCATAATTACAAGTCTACCATCCATTGAAATAATAAAAATATCGACAACACACTACCTTCCATAATGACAAAGCTACGATCCATTATAGTGAAAAAAATCACAAAAATAGACTACCTTTCATAATGACAAGTCTACCATCCATTGGAGTAACCAAAATCTCGACAACTGATTACCTTCAATAATGATAAGTGTACCATCATTGGAGTAACCAAAATCCCGACAACAGACTACCTTCCATAATGACAAGGCTATAATCCATTGGAGTATGAAAAATCTCGGCAACAAACTATCTTCCATAACGACAAGGCTACCATCCATTGGAGTAACTAAAATATAAATAACAGACTACCTTCAAAAATGACAAGGCTACCATCCATTGTTGTAACAAAAATATCGACAACAGACTACCTTCCATAATGACAAGACTAACACCCATTGTAGTAACAAAAATCTCGACAATAGACTACCTTCCATAATGACAAGGCTACCATCCATTGGAGTAACATAAATCTCGACAATAGACTACCTTCAATAATGACAACTCTACCATCCATTGGAGTATCAAAAATCCTGACAACAGATTACCTTCCATAATGACAAGGGTACCATCATTGGAGTAACCAAAATATCCACAAGAGACTACCTTCCATAATGACAAGGCTATAATCCATTTGAGTATGAAAAATCTCGGCACCAGACTACCTTCCATAAAGACCAGGCTACCATCCATTGGAGTAACTAAAATTTCAACAATATACTACCTTCTATAATGACAAGGCTACCATCCATTGGAGTAACAAAAAACTCGACCATAGACTACCGTCCGTAATGACAAGGCTACAATCTATTATAGTAACGAAAATCTCGACAATAGACTACCTTTCATAATGACAAGGGTAGCATCAATTAGAATAACAAAAATCTCGACAAAAAACTACGTTCCATAATGACAAGGTTACCATCCCTTAGAGTAACAAAAATCTCGACAACAGACTACCTTCCATAATGACAAAGCTACCATCCATTGGAGTAACAAAGATATCGACAACACACTACCTTCCATAATGATAAGGCTACCATCCAATGGAGTAACAAAAATCTCGACAACAAACTACCTTCCATAATGGCAAGGCTACCATCCATTATAGTGACAAAAATCTCGACAATATACTACCTTCTATAATGACAAGGCTACCATCCATTGGAGTAACAAAAATCTCGACAATAGACTACCTTCCATAATGACAAGGCTACAATTTATTATAGTAACGAAAATCTTGACAATACACTACCTTTCATAATGACAAGGCTACCATCCATTGGAATAACAAAAATCTCTACAACAAACTACGTTCCATAATGACAAGGCTACCATCCCTTAGAGTAACAAAAATCTCGACAACAGACTACCTTCAATAATGACAAAGCTACCATCCATTGGAATAAAAATGATATCGACAACATACTACCTTCCATAATGACAAGGCTACCATCCATTGGAGTAACAAAAATCACGACAACAGACTACCTTCCATAATTACAAGGCTACCATCCATTGAAATAATAAAAATATCGATAACACACTACCTTCCATAATGACAAAGCTACCATCCATTGTAGTGAAAAAAATCACAAAAACAGACTACCTTTCATAATGACAAGTCTACCATCCATTGGAGTAACCAAAATCTCGACAACTGATTACCTTCAATAATGATAAGTGTACCATCATTGGAGTAACCAAAATCCCGACAACAGACTACCTTCCATAATGACAAGGCTATAATCCATTGGAGTATGAAAAATCTCGGCAACAAACTATCTTCCATAACGACAAGGCTACCATCCATTGGAGTAACTAAAATATAAATAACAGACTACCTTCAAAAATGACAAGGCTACCATCCATTGTTGTAACAAAAATATCGACAACAGACTACCTTCCATAATGACAAGACTAACACCCATTGTAGTAACAAAAATCTCGACAACAGACTACCTTCCATAATGACAAGGCTACCATCCATTGGAGTAACATAAATCTCGACAATAGACTACCTTCGATAATGACAACTCTACCATCCATTGGAGTATCAAAAATCCAGACAACAGATTACCTTCCATAATGACAAGGGTACCATCATTGGAGTAACCAAAATATCCACAAGAGACTACCTTCCATAATGACAAGGCTATAATCCATTAGAGTATGAAAAATCTTGGCAACAGACTACCTTCCGTAACGACCAGGCTACCATCCATTGGAGTAACTAAAATTTCGACAACAGACTACCTTCCATAATGACAAGGCTACCATCCATTGTAGTACCAAAAATCTCGACAATATACTACCGTCCGTAATGACAAGGCTACAATCTATTATAGTAACGAAAATCTCGACAATAGACTACCTTTCATAATGACAAGGGTAGCATCAATTAGAATAACAAAAATCTCGACAAAAAACTACGTTCCATAATGACAAGGTTACCATCCCTTAGAGTAACAAAAATCTCGACAACAGACTACCTTCCATAATGACAAAGCTACCATCCATTGGAGTAACAAAGATATCGACAACACACTACCTTCCATAATGATAAGGCTACCATCCAATGGAGTAACAAAAATCTCGACAACAAACTACCTTCCATAATGGCAAGGCTACCATCCATTATAGTGACAAAAATCTCGAAAATATACTACCTTCTATAATGACAAGGCTACCATCCATTGGAGTAACAAAAATCTCGACAATAGACTACCTTCCATAATGACAAGGCTACAATTTATTATAGTAACGAAAATCTTGACAATACACTACCTTTCATAATGACAAGGCTACCATCCATTGGAATAACAAAAATCTCTACAACAAACTACGTTCCATAATGACAAGGCTACCATCCCTTAGAGTAACAAAAATATCGACAACAGACTACCTTCAATAATGACAAAGCTACCATCCATTGGAATAAAAATGATATCGACAACATACTACCTTCCATAATGACAAGGCTACCATCCATTGGAGTAACAAAAATCACGACAACAGACTACCTTCCATAATTACAAGGCTACCATCCATTGAAATAATAAAAATATCGATAACACACTACTTTCCATAATGACAAAGCTACCATCCATTGTAGTGAAAAAAATCACAAAAACAGACTACCTTTCATAATGACAAGTCTACCATCCATTGGAGTAACAAAAATCTCGACAACTGATTACCTTCCATAATGACAAGGGTACCATCATTGGAGTAACCAAAATCCCGATAACAGACTACCTTCCATAATGACAAGGCTATAATCCATTGGAGTATGAAAAATCTCGGCAACAAACTAACTTCCATAACGACAAGGCTACCATCCATTGGAGTAACTAAAATATAAACAACAGACTACCTTCAAAAATGACAAGGCTACCATCCATTGTTGTAACAAAAATATCGACAACAAACTACCTTCCATAATGACAAGACTAACATCCATTGTAGTAACAAAAATCTCGACAACAGACTACCTTCCATAATGACAAGGCTACCATCCATTGGAGTAACATAAATCTCGACAATAGACTACCTTCGATAATGACAACTCTACCATCCATTGGAGTATCAAAAATCCAGACATCAGATTACCTTCCATAATGACAAGGGTACCATCATTGGAGTAACCAAAATATCCACAAGAGACTACCTTCCATAATGACAAGGCTATAATCCATTAGAGTATGAAAAATCTTGGCAACAGACTACCTTCCGTAACGACCAGGCTACCATCCATTGGAGTAACTAAAATTTCGACAACAGACTACCTTCCATAATGACAAGGCTACCATCCATTGTAGTACCAAAAATCTCGACAATATACTACCTTCTATAATGGCAAGGCTACCATCCATTGGAGTTACAAAAAACTCGACCATAGACTACAGTCCGTAATGACAAGGCTACAATCTATTATAGTAACGAAAATCTAGACAATAGACTACCTTTCATAATGACAAGGGTAGCATCAATTAGAATAACAAAAATCTCGACAAAAAACTACGTTCCATAATGACAAGGCTACAATTCCTTAGAGTAAAAAAAATCTCGACAACAGACTACCTTCCATAATGACAATGCTACCATCCATTGGAGTAACAAAGATATCGAAAACACACTACCTTCCATAATGACAAGGCTACCATCCAATGGAGTAACAAAAATCTCGACAACAGACTACCTTCCATAATGGAAAGGCTACCATCCATTATAGTTACAAAAATCTCGGCAATATACTACCTTCTATAATGACAAGGCTACCATCCAATGGAGTAACAAAAATCTCGACAATAGACTACCTTCCATAATGACAAGGCTACAATCTATTATAGTAACGAAAATCTTTACAATAGACTACCTTTCATAATGACAAGGCTACCATCCATTGGAATAACAAAAATCTCTACAACAAACTACGTTCCATAATGACAAGGTTACCATCCCTTAGAGTAACAAAAATCTCGACAACAGACTACCTTCAATAATGACAAAGCTACCATCCATTGGAGTAAAAATGATATCGACAACATACTACCTTCCATAATGACAAGGCTACCATCCATTGGAGTAACAAAAATCACGACAACAGACTACCTTCCATAATTACAAGGCTACCATCCATTGGAATAACAAAAATATCGACAACACACTACCTTCCATAATGACAAGGCTACCATCCATTGTAGTGAAAAAAATCACAAAAACAGACTAACTTTCATAATGACAAGTCTACCATCCATTGGAGTAACAAAAATCTCGACAACAGATTACTTTCCATAATGACAAGGGTACCATCATTGGAGTAACTAAAATCCCGACAACAGACTACCTTCCATAATGGCAAGGCTATAATCCATTGGAGTATGAAAAATCTCGGCAACAAACTACCTTCCATAACGACAAGGCTACTATACATTGGAGTAACTAAAATATAAAGAACAGACTACCTTCAAAAATGACAAGGCTACCATCAATTGTTGTAACAAAAATTTCGACAACAAACTACCTTCCATAATGACAAGACTAACATCCATTGTAGTAACAAAAATCTCGACAACAGACTACCTTCCATAATGACAAGGCTACCATCCATTGGAGTAACAAAAATATCGATAATAGACTACCTTCCATAATGACAAGGCTACAATCTATTATAGTAACGAAAATCTTGACAATAGACTACCTTTCATAATGACAAGGCTACCATCCATTGGAATAACAAAAATCTCTATAACAAACTACGTTCCATAATGACAAGGCTACCATCCCTTAGAGTAACAAAAATCTTGACAACAGACTACCTTCAATAATGACAAAGCTACCATACATTGGAGTAAAAATGATATCGACAACATACTACCTTCCATAATGACAAGGCTACCATCCATTGGAGTAACTAAAATATAAAGAACAGACTACCTTCAAAAATGACAAGGCTACCATCCATTGTTGTAACAAAAATATCGACAATAGACTACCTTCCATAATGACAAGACTAACATCCATTGTAGTAACAAAAATCTCGACAACAGACTACCTTCCATAATGACAAGGCTACCATCCATTGGAGTAACATAAATCTCGACAATAGACTACCTTCAATAATGACAACTCTACCATCCATTGGAGTATCAAAAATCCTGACAACAGATTACCTTCCATAATGACAAGGGTACCATCATTGGAGTAACCAAAATATCCACAAGAGACTACCTTCCATAATGACAAGGCTATAATCCATTGGAGTATGAAAAATCTCGGCACCAGACTACCTTCCATAACGACCAGGCTACCATCCATTGGAGTAACTAAAATTTCGACAATATACTACCTTCTATAATGACAAGGCTACCATCCATTGGAGTAACAAAAAACTCGACCATAGACTACCGTCTCTAATGACAAGGCTACAATCTATTATTGTAACGAAAATCTCGACAATAGACTACCTTTCATAATGACAAGGGTAGCATCAATTAGAATAACAAAAATATCGACAAAAAACTACGTTCCATAATGACAAGGCTACCATCCCTTAGAGTAACAAAAATCTCGACAACAGACTACCTTCCATAATGACAAAGCTACCATCCATTGGAGTAACAAAGATATCGACAACACACTACCTTCCATAATGACAAGGCTACCATCCAATGGAGTAACAAAAATCTCGACAACAGACTACTTTCCATAATGGCAAGGCTACCATCCATTATAGTGACAAAAATCTCGACAATATACTACCTTCTATAATGACAAGGCTACCATCCATTGGAGTAACAAAAATCTCGACAATAGACTACCTTACATAATGACAAGGCTACAATCTATTATAGAAACGAAAATCTTGACAATACACTACCTTTCATAATGACAAGGCTACCATCCATTGGAATAACAAAAATCTCTACAACAAACTATGTTCCATAATGACAAGGCTACCATCCCTTAGAGTAACAAAAATCTCGACAACAGACTACCTTCAATAATGACAAAGCTACCATCCATTGGAGTAAAAATGATATCGACAACATACTACCTTCCATAATGACAAGGCTACCATCCATTGGAGTAACAAAAATCATGACAACAGACTACCTTCCATAATGACAAGGCTACCATCCATTGGAATAACAAAAATATCGACAACACACTACCTTCCATAATGACAAAGCTACCATCCATTGTAGTGAAAAAAATCACAAAAACAGACTACCTTTCATAATGACAAGTCTACCATCCATTGGAGTAACAAAAATCTCGACAACTGATTACCTTCCATAATGACAAGGGTACCATCATTGGAGTAACCAAAATCCCGACAACAGACTACCTTCCATAATGACAAGGCTATAATCCATTGGAGTATGAAAAATCTCGGCAACAAACTAACTTCCATAACGACAAGGCTACCATCCATTGGAGTAACTAAAATATAAACAACAGACTACCTTCAAAAATGACAAGGCTACCATCCATTGTTGTAACAAAAATATCGACAACAGACTACCTTCCATAATGACAAGACTAACATCCATTGTAGTAACAAAAATCTCGACAACAGACTACCTTCCATAATGACAAGGCTACCATCCATTGGAGTAACATAAATCTCGACAATAGACTACCTTCGATAATGACAACTCTACCATCCATTGGAGTATCAAAAATCCCGACAACAGATTACCTTCCATAATGACAAGGGTACCATCATTGGAGTAACCAAAATATCCACAAGAGACTACCTTCCATAATGACAAGGCTATAATCCATTGGAGTATGAAAAATCTTGGCAACAGACTACCTTCCATAAAGATCAGCCTACTATCCATTGGAGTAACTAAAATTTCGCAACAGACTACCTTCCATAATGACAAGGCTACCATCCATTGTAGTACCAAAAATCTCGACAATATACTACCTTATATAATAACAAGGCTACCATCCATTGGAGTAACAAAAAACTCGACCATAAACTACCGTCCGTAATGACAAGGCTACAATCTATTATAGTAACGAAAATCTCGACAATAAACTACCTTTCATAATGACAAGGGTAGCATCAATTAGAATAACAAAAATCTCGACAAAAAACTAAGTTCCATAATGACAAGGCTACCATTCCTTAGAGTAACAAAAATCTCGACAACAGACTACCTTCCATAATGACAATGCTACCATCCATTGGAGTAACAAAGATATCGACAACACACTACCTTCCATAATGACAAGGCTACCATCCAATGGAGTAACAAAAATCTCGACAACAGACTACCTTCGATAATGGCAAGGCTACCATCCATTATAGTGACAAAAATATCGGCAATATACTACCTTCTATAATGACAAGGCTACCAACCATTGGAGTAACAAAAATCTCGACAATAGACTACCTTCCATAATGACAAGGCTACAATCTATTATAGTAACAAAAATCTTGACAATAGACTACCTTTCATAATGACAAGGCTACCATCCATTGGAATAACAAAAATCTCTACAACAAACTACGTTCCATAATGACAAGGCTACCATCCCTTAGAGTAACAAAAATCTCGACAATAGACTACCTTCAATAATGACAAAGCTACCATCCATTGGAGTAAAAATGATATCGACAACATACTACCTTCCATAATGACAAGGCTACCATCCTTTGGAGTAACAAAAATCACGACAACAGACTACCTTCCATAATTACAAGGCTTCTATCCATTGGAATAACAAAAATATCGACAACACACTACCTTCCATAATGACAAGGCTACCATCCATTGTAGTGAAAAAAATCACAAAAATAGACTACCTTTCATAATGACCAGTCTACCATCCATTGGAGTTACAAAAATCTCAACAACAGATTACTTTCCATAATGACAAGGGTACCATCATTGGAGTAACCAAAATCCCGACAACAGACTACCTTCCATAATGACAAGGCTATAATCCATTGGAGTATGAAAAATCTCGGCAACAAACTACCTTCCATAACGACAAGGCTACTATCCATTGGAGTAACTAAAATATAAAGAACAGACTACCTTCAAAAATGACAAGGCTACCATCCATTGTTGTAACAAAAATTTCGACAACAGACTACCTTCCATAATGACAAGACTAACATCCATTGTAGTAACAAAAATCTCGACAACAGACTACCTTCCATAATGACAAGGCTACCATCCATTGGAGTAACAAAAATATCGACAATAGACTACCTTCCATAATGACAAGGCTACAATCTATTATAGTAACGAAAATCTTGACAATAGACTACCTTTCATAATGACAAGGCTACCATCCATTGGAATAACAAAAATCTCTACAACAAACTACGTTCCATAATGACAAGGCTACCATCCCTTAGAGTAACAAAAATCTTGACAACAGACTACCTTCAATAATGACAAAGCTACCATCCATTGGAGTAAAAATGATATCGACAACATACTACCTTCCATAATGACAAGGCTACCATCCATTGGAGTAACTAAAATATAAAGAACAGACTACCTTCAAAAATGACAAGGCTACCATCCATTGTTGTAACAAAAATATCGACAATAGACTACCTTCCATAATGACAAGACTAACATCCATTGTAGTAACAAAAATCTCGACAACAGACTACCTTCCATAATGACAAGGCTACCATCCATTGGAGTAACATAAATCTCAACAATAGACTACCTTCAATAATGACAACTCTACCATCCATTGGAGTATCAAAAATCCTGACAACAGATTACCTTCCATAATGACAAGGGTACCATCATTGGAGTAACCAAAATATCCACAAGAGACTACCTTCCATAATGACAAGGCTATAATCCATTGGAGTATGAAAAATCTCGGCACCAGACTACCTTCCATAACGACCAGGCTACCATCCATTAGAGTAACTAAAATTTCGACAATATACTACCTTCTATAATGACAAGGCTACCATCCATTGGAGTAACAAAAAACTCGACCATAGACTACCGTCTGTAATGACAAGGCTACAATCTATTATAGTAACGAAAATCTCGACAATAGACTACCTTTCATAATGACAAGGGTAGCATCAATTAGAATAACAAAAATATCGACAAAAAACTACGTTCCATAATGACAAGGCTACCATCCCTTAGAGTAACAAAAATCTCGACAACAGACTACCTTCCATAATGACAAAGCTACCATCCATTGGAGTAACAAAGATATCGACAACACACTACCTTCCATAATGACAAGGCTACCATCCAATGGAGTAACAAAAATCTCGACAACAGACTACCTTCCATAATGGCAAGGCTACCATCCATTATAGTGACAAAAATCTCGACAATATAGTACCTTCTATAATGACAAGGCTACCATCCATTGTAGTGAAAAAAATCACAAAAATAGACTACCTTTCATAATGACCAGTCTACCATCCATTGGAGTTACAAAAATCTCGACAACAGATTACTTTCCATAATGACAAGGGTACCATCATTGGAGTAACCAAAATCCCGACAACAGACTACCTTCCATAATGACAAGGCTATAATCCATTGGAGTATGAAAAATCTCGGCAACAAACTACCTTCCATAACGACAAGGCTACTATCCATTGGAGTAACTAAAATATAAAGAACAGACTACCTTCAAAAATGACAAGGCTACCATCCATTGTTGTAACAAAAATTTCGACAACAGACTACCTTCCATAATGACAAGACTAACATCCATTGTAGTAACAAAAATCTCGACAACAGACGTCCTTCCATAATGACAAGGCTACCATCCATTGGAGTAACAAAAATATCGACAATAGACTACCTTCCATAATGACAAGGCTACAATCTATTATAGTAACGAAAATCTTGACAATAGACTACCTTTCATAATGACAAGGCTACCATCCATTGGAATAACAAAAATCTCTACAACAAACTACGTTCCATAATGACAAGGCTACCATCCCTTAGAGTAACAAAAATCTTGACAACAGACTACCTTCAATAATGACAAAGCTACCATCCATTGGAGTAAAAATGATATCGACAACATACTACCTTCCATAATGACAAGGCTACCATCCATTGGAGTAACTAAAATATAAAGAACAGACTACCTTCAAAAATGACAAGGCTACCATCCATTGTTGTAACAAAAATATCGACAATAGACTACCTTCCATAATGACAAGACTAACATCCATTGTAGTAACAAAAATCTCGACAACAGACTACCTTCCATAATGACAAGGCTACCATCCATTGGAGTAACATAAATCTCAACAATAGACTACCTTCAATAATGACAACTCTACCATCCATTGGAGTATCAAAAATCCTGACAACAGATTACCTTCCATAATGACAAGGGTACCATCATTGGAGTAACCAAAATATCCACAAGAGACTACCTTCCATAATGACAAGGCTATAATCCATTGGAGTATGAAAAATCTCGGCACCAGACTACCTTCCATAACGACCAGGCTACCATCCATTGGAGTAACTAAAATTTCGACAATATACTACCTTCTATAATGACAAGGCTACCATCCATTGGAGTAATAAAAAACTCGACCATAGACTACCGTCTGTAATGACAAGGCTACAATCTATTATAGTAACGAAAATCTCGACAATAGACTACCTTTCATAATGACAAGGGTAGCATCAATTAGAATAACAAAAATATCGACAAAAAACTACGTTCCATAATGACAAGGCTACCATCCCTTAGAGTAACAAAAATCTCGACAACAGACTACCTTCCATAATGACAAAGCTACCATCCATTGGAGTAACAAAGATATCGACAACACACTACCTTCCATAATGACAAGGCTACCATCCAATGGAGTAACAAAAATCTCGACAACAGACTACCTTCCATAATGGCAAGGCTACCATCCATTATAGTGACAAAAATCTCGACAATATACTACCTTCTATAATGACAAGGCTACCATCCATTGGAGTAACAAAAATCTCGACAATAGACTACCTTACATAGTGACAAGGCTACAATCTATTATAGAAACGAAAATCTTGACAATACACTACCTTTCATAATGACAAGGCTACCATCCATTGGAATAACAAAAATCTCTACAACAAACTACGTTCCATAATGACAAGGCTACCATCCCTTAGAGTAACAAAAATCTCGACAACAGACTACCTTCAATAATGAAAAAGCTACCATCCATTGGAGTAAAAATGATATCGACAACATACTACCTTCCATAATGACAAGGCTACCATCCATTGGAGTAACAAAAATCACGACAACAGACTACCTTCCATAATGACAAGGCTACCATCCATTGGAATAACAAAAATATCGACAACACACTACCTTCCATAATGACAATGCTACCATCCATTAGAGTAACAAAAATCTCGACAACAGACTACCTTCCATAATGACAATGCTACCATCCATTGGAGTAACAAAGATATCGACAACACACTACCTTCCATAATGACAAGGCTACCATCCAATGGAGTAACAAAAATCTCGACAACAGACTACCTTCCATAATGGCAAGGCTACCATCCATTATAGTGACAAAAATATCGGCAATATACTACCTTCTATAATGACAAGGCTACCAACCATTGGAGTAACAAAAATCTCGACAATAGACTACCTTCCATAATGACAAGGCTACAATCTATTATAGTAACAAAAATCTTGACAATAGACTACCTTTCATAATGACAAGGCTACCATCCATTGGAATAACAAAAATCTCTACAACAAACTACCTTCCATAATGACAAGGCTACCATCCATTGGAGTAAAAATGATATCGACAACATACTACCTTCCATAATGACAAGGCTACCATCCTTTGGAGTAACAAAAATCACGACAACAGACTACCTTCCATAATTACAAGGCTTCTATCCATTGGAATAACAAAAATATCGACAACACACTACCTTCCATAATGACAAGGCTACCATCCATTGTAATGAAAAAAATCACAAAAACAGACTACCTTTCATAATGACCAGTCTACCATCCATTGGAGTAACAAAAATCTCGACAACAGATTACTTTCCATAATGACAAGGGTACCATCATTGGAGTAACCAAAATCCCGACAACAGACTACCATCCATAATGACAAGGCTATAATCCATTGGAGTATGAAAAATCTCGGCAACAAACTACCTTCCATAACGACAAGGCTACCATCCATTGGAGTAACTAAAATATAAAGAACAGACTACCTTCATAAATGACAAGGCTACCATCCATTGTTGTAACAAAAATATCGACAACAGACTACCTTCCATAATGACAAGACTAACATCCATTGTAGTAACAAAAATCTCGACAACAGACTACCTTCCATAATGACAAGGCTACCATCCATTGGAGTAACATAAATCTCGACAATAGACTACCTTCAATAATGACAACTCTACCATCCATTGGAGTATCAAGAATCCCGACAACAGATTACCTTCCATAATGACAAGGGTACCATCATTGGAGTCACCAAAATATCCACAAGAGACTACCTTCCATAATGACAAGGCTATAATCCATTGGAGTATGAAAAATCTCGGCACCAGACTACCTTCCATAACGACCAGGCTACCATCCATTGGAGTAACTAAAATTTCGACAATATACTACCTTCTATAATGACAAGGCTACCATCCATTGGAGTAACAAAAAACTCGACCATAGACTAACGTCCGTAATGACAAGGCTACAATCTGTTATAGTAACGAAAATCTCGACATTAGACTACCTTTCATAATGACAAGGGTAGCATCAATTAGAATAACAAAAATCTCGACAAAAAACTATGTTCCATAATGACAAGGCTACCATCCCTTAGAGTAATAAAAATATCGACAACAGACTACCTTCCATAATGACAAAGCTACCATCCATTGGAGTAACAAAGATATCGACAACACACTACCTTCCATAATGACAAGTCTACCATCCAATGGAGTAACAAAAATCTCGACAATAGACTACCTTCCATAATGGCAAGGCTACCATCCATTATAGTGACAAAAATCCCGACAATATACTACCTTATATAATGACAAGGCTACCATCCATTAGAGTAACAAAAATCTCGACAATAGAATACCTTCCATAATGACAAGGCTACAATCTATTATAGTAACGAAAATCTTGACAATACACTACCTTTCATAATGAAAAGGCTACCATCCATTGGAATAACAAAAATCTCTACAACAAACTACATTCCATAATGACAAGGCTACCATCCCTTAGAGTAACAAAAATCTCGACAACAGACTACCTTCAATAATGACAAAGCTACCATCCATTGGAGTAAAAATGATATCGACAACATACTACCTTCCATAATGACCAGGCTATCATCCATTGGAGTAACAAAAATCACGACAACAGACTACCTTCCATAATTACAAGGCACCATCCATTGGAATAACAAAAATATCGACAACACACTACCTTCCATAATGACAAAGCTACCATCCATTATAGTGAAAAAAATCACAAAAATAGACTACCTTTCATAATGACAAGTCTACCATCCATTGGAGTAACAAAAATCTCGACAACTGATTACCTTCCATAATGACAAGGGTACCATCATTGGAGTAACCAAAATACCGACAACCGAATACCTTCCATAATGACAAGGCTATAATCCATTGGAGTATGAAAAATCTCGGCAACAAACTAACTTCCATAACGACAAGGCTACCATCCATTGGAGTAACTAAAATATAAACAACAGACTACCTTCAAAAATGACAAGGCTACCATCCATTTTTGTAACAAAAATATCGACAACAGACTACCTTCCATAATGACAAGACTAACATCCATTGTAGTAACAAAAATCTCGACAACATACTACCTTCCATAATGACAAGGCTACCATCCATTGGAGTAACATAAATCTCGACAATAGACTACCTTCGATAATGACAACTCTACCATCCATTGGAGTATCAAAAATCCCGACAACAGATTACCTTCCATAATGACAAGGGTACCATCATTGGAGTAACCAAAATATCCACAAGAGACTACCTTCCATAATGACAAGGCTATAATCCATCGGAGTATGAAAAATCTTAGCAATAGACTACCTTCCATAACGACCAGGCTACCATCCATTGGAGTAACTAAAATTCCGACAATAGACTACCTTCCATAATGACAAGGCTACCATCCATTGTAGTACCAAAAATCTCGACAATATACTACCTTCTATAATGACAAGGCTACCATCCATTGGAGTAACAAAAAATCTCGACAAAAGACTACCTTTCATAATGACAAGGGTAGCATCAATTAGAATAACAAAAATCTCGACAAAAAACTACGTTCCATAATGACAAGGCTACCATTCCTTAGAGTAACAAAAATCTCGACAACAGACTACCTTCCATAATGACAATGCTACAATCCATTGGAGTAACAAAGATATCGACAACACACTACCTTCCATAATGACAAGGCTACCACCCAACGGAGTAACAAAAATCTCGACAATAGAGTACCTTCCATAATGGAAAGGCTACCATCCATTATAGTGACAAAAATCTCGACAATATACTACGTTCTATAAAGACAAGGCTACCACCCATTGGAGTAACAAAAATCTCGACAATAGACTACCTTCCATAATGACAAGGCTACAATCTATTATAGTAACGAAAATCTTTACAATAGACTACCTTTGATAATGACAAGGCTACCATCCATTGGAATAACAAAAATCTCTACAACAAACTACGTTCCATAATGACAAGACTACCATCCCTTAGAGTAACAAAAATCTCGACAACAGACTACCTTCAATAATGACAAAGCTACCATCCATTGGAGTAACAATGATATCGACAACATACTACCTTCCATAATGACAAGGCTACCATCCATTGGAGTAACAAAAATATCGACAACAGACTACCTTCCATAATGACAAGACTAACATCCATTGTAGTAACAAAAATCTCGACAACAGACTACCTTCCATAATGACAAGGCTACCATCCATTGGAGTAACATAAATCTCGACAATAGACTACCTTCAATAATGACAACTCTAGCATCCATTAGAGTATCAAAAATCCCGACAACAGATTACCTTCCATAATGAGAAGGGTACCATCATTGGAGTAACCAAAATATCCACAAGAGACGACCTTCCATAATGACAAGGCTATAATCCATTGGAGTATGAAAAATCTCGGCACCAGACTACCTTCCATAACGACCAGGCTACCATCCATTGGAGTAACTAAAATTTTGACAACAGACTACCTTCCATAATGATAAGGCTACCATCCATTGTAGTGACAAAAATCTCGACAATATACTACCTTCTATAATGACAAGGCTACCATCCATTGTAGTAACAAAAAAACGACCATAGACTACCGTCCGTAATGACAAGGCTACAATCTATTATAGTAACAAAAATCTCGACAATAGACTACCTTTCATAATGACAAGGGTAGCATCAATTAGAATAACAAAAATCTCGACAAAAAAATTACGTTCCATAATGACAAGGCTACCATTCCTTAGAGTAACAAAAATCTCGACAATAGACTACCTTCCATAATGACAATGCTACCATCCATTGGAGTAACAAAGATATCGACAACACACTACCTTCCATAATGACAAGGCTACCATCCAATGGAGTAACAAAAATCTCGACAACAGACTACCTTCCATAATGGCAAGGCTACCATCCATTATAGTGACAAAAATATCGGCAATATACTACCTTCTATAATGACAAGGCTGCCATCAATTGGAGTAACAAAAATCTCGACAATAAACTACCTTCCATAATGACAAGGCTACAATCTATTATAGTAACGAAAATCTTGACAATAGACTACCTTTCATAATGACAAGGCTACCATCCATTGGAATAACAAAAATCTCTACAACAAACTATGTTCCATAATGACAAGGCTACCATCCCTTAGAGTAACAAAAATCTCGACAACAGACTACCTTCAATAATGACAAAGCTACCATCCATTGGAGTAAAAATGATATCGACAACATACTACCTTCCATAATGACAAGGCTACCATCCATTGGAGTAAAAAAATTCACGACAACAGACTACCTTCCATAATTACAAGGCTTCCATCCATTGGAATAACAAAAATATCGACCACACACTACCTTCCATAATGACAAGGCTACCATCCATTGTAGTGAAAAAAATCACAAAAACAAACTACCTTTCATAATGACCAGTCTACCATCCATTGGAGTAACAAAAATCTCGACAACATATTACTTTCCATAATGACAAGGGTACCATCATTGGAGTAACCAAAATCCCGACAACAGACTACCATCCATAATGACAAGGCTATAATCCATTGGAGTATGAAAAATCTCGGCAACAAACTACCTTCCATAACGACAAGGCTACCATCCATTGGAGTAACTAAAATATAAAGAAAAGACTACCTTCAAAAATGACAAGGCTACCATCCATTGTTGTAACAAAAATATCGACAACAGACTACCTTCCATAATGACAAGACTAACATCCATTGTAGTAACAAAAATCTCGACAACAGACTACCTTCCATAATGACAAGGCTACCATCCATTGGAGTAACATAAATCTCGACAATAGACTACCTTCGATAATGACAACTCTAGCATCCATTGGAGTATCAAGAATCCCGACAACAGATTACCTTCCATAATGACAAGGGTACCATCATTGGAGTAACCAAAATATCCACAAGAGACTACCTTCCATAATGACAAGGCTATAATCCATTGGAGTATGAAAAATCTTGGCAACAGACTACCTTCCATAACGACCAGGCTACCATCCATTAGAGTAACTAAAATTTCAACAACAGACTACCTTCCATAATGACAAGGCTACCATCCAACGGAGTAACAAAAAGCTCGACAATAGACTACCTTCCATAATGGAAAGGCTACCATCCATTATAGTGACAAAAATCTCGACAATATACTACGTTCTATAATAACAAGGCTACCATCCATTGGAGTAACAAAAATCTCGACAATAGACTACCTTCCATAATGACAAGGCTACGATCTATTATAGTAACGAAAATCTTGACAATAGACTACCTTTGATAATGCAAGGCTACCATCCATTGGAATAACAAAAATCTCTACAACAAACTACGTTCCATAATGACAAGACTACCATCCCTTAGAGTAACAAAAATCTCGACAACAGACTACCTTCAATAATGACAAAGCTACCATCCATTGGAGTAACAATGATATCGACAACATACTACCTTCCATAATGACAAGGCTACCATCCATTGGAGTAACACAAATATCGACAACAGACTACCTTCCATAATGACAAGACTAACATCCATTGTAGTAACAAAAATCTCGACAATAGACTACCTTCCATAATGATAAGGCTACCATCCATTGGAGTAACATAAATCTCGACAATAGACTACCTTCAATAATGACAACTCTACCATCCATTAGAGTATCAAAAATCCCGACAACAGATTACCTTCCATAATGACAAGGGTACCATCATTGGAGTAACCAAAATATCCACAAGAGACTACCTTCCATAATGACAAGGCTATAATCCATTGGAGTATGAAAAATCTTGGCAACAGACTACCTTCCATAACGACCAGGCTACCATCCATTAGAGTAACTAAAATTTCAACAACAGACTACCTTCCATAATGACAAGGTTACCATCCAACGGAGTAACAAAAAGCTCGACAATAGACTACCTTCCATAATGGAAAGGCTACCATCCATTATAGTGACAAAAATCTCGACAATATACTACGTTCTATAATAACAAGGCTACCATCCATTGGAGTAACAAAAATCTCGACAATAGACTACCTTCCATAATGACAAGGCTACAATCTATTATAGTAACGAAAATCTTGACAATAGACTACCTTTGATAATGCAAGGCTACCATCCATTGGAATGACAAATATCTCTACAACAAACTACGTTCCATAATGACAAGACTACCATCCCTTAGAGTAACAAAAATCTCGACAACAGACTACCTTCAATAATGACAAAGCTACCATCCATTGGAGTAACAATGATATCGACAACATACTACCTTCCATAATGACAAGGCTACCATCCATTGGAGTAACAAAAATATCGACAACAGACTACCTTCCATAATGACAAGACTAACATCCATTGTAGTAAAAAAAATCTCGACAACAGACTACCTTCCATAATGACAAGGCTACCATCCATTGGAGAAACATAAATCTCGACAATAGACTACCTTCAATAATGACAACTCTACCATCCATTAGAGTATCAAAAATCCCGACAACAGATTACCTTCCATAATGACAAGGGTACCATCCATTGGAATAACAAAAATATCGACAAGAGACTACCTTCCATAATGACAAGGCTACCATCCATTGTAGTGAAAAAAATCACAAAAATAGACTACCTTTCATAGTGACAAGTCTACCATCAATTGGAGTAACAAAAATCTCGACAACAGATTACCTTCCATAATGACAAGGGTACCATCATTGGAGTAACCAAAATCCAGACAACAGACTACCTTCTATAATGACAAGGCTATAATCCATTGGAGTATGAAAAATCTCGGAAACAAACATCCTTCCATAACGTCAAGGCTACCATCCATTGGAGTAACTAAAATATAAACAACAGACTACCTTCAAAAATGACAAGGCTACCATCCATTGTTGTAAAAAAAATATCGACAACAGACTACCTTCCATAATGACAAGACTAACATCCATTGTAGTAACAAAAATCTCAATAACAGACTACCTTCCATAATGACAAGGCTACCATCCATTGGAGTAACTAAAATTTCGACAACAGACTACCTTCCATAATGACAAGGGTACCATCCATTGTAGTGACAAAAATCTCGACAATATACTACCTTCTATTACGACAAGGCTACCATCCATTGGAGTAACAAAAATCTCGACAATAGACTACCTTCCATAATGACAAGGCTACAATCTATTATAGTAACGAAAATCTTGACAATAGACTACCTTTCATAATGACAAGGCTACCATCCATTGGAATAACAAAAATCTCAACAACAAACTACGTTCCATAATGACAAGGCTACCATCCCTTAGAGTAACAAAAATCTCGACAACAGACTACCTTCAATAATGACAAAGCTACCTTCCATTGGAGTAAAAATGATATCGACAACATACTACCTTCCATAATGACAAGGCTACCATAAATTGGAGTAACAAAAATCACGAAAACATACTACTTTCCATAATTACAAGGTTACCATCCATTGGAATAACAAAAATATCGTCAACACACTACCTTCCATAATGACAAGGCTACCATCCATTGTAGTGAAAAAAATCACAAAAACAGACTACCTTTCATAGTGACAAGTGTACCATCCATTGGAGTAAGAAAAATCTCGACAACAGATTACCTTCCATAATGACAAGGGTACCATCATTGGAGTAACCAAAATCCAGACAACAGACTACCTTCCATAATGACAAGTCTATAATCCATTGGAGTATGAAAAATCTCGGCAACAAACTTCCTTCCATAACGTCAAGGCTACCATCCATTGGAGTAACTAAAATATAAACTACAGACTACCTTCAAAAATGACAAGGCTACCATCCATTGTTGTAACAAAAATATCGACAACAGACTACCTTCCATAATGACAAGACTAACAACCATTGTAGTAACAAAAATCTCAACAACAGACTACCTTCCATAATGACAAGGCTACCATCCATTGGAGTAACATAAATCTCGACAATAGACTACCTTTGATAATGACAACTCTACCATCCATTGAAGTATCAAAAATCCCGACAACATATTACCTTCCATAATGACAAGGGTACCATCATTGGAGTAACCAAAATATCCACAAGAGACTACCTTCCATAATGACAAGGCTATAATCCGTTGGAGTATGAAAAATCTCGGCACCAGACTACCTTCCATAACGACCAGGCTACCATCCATTGGAGTAACTAAAATTTCGACAACATACTACATTCCATAATGACAAGGCTACCATCCATTGTAGTACCAAAAATCTCGGCAATATACTACCTTCTATAATTTCAAGGCTACCATCCATTGGAGTAACAAAGAACTCAACTATAGACTACCGTCCGTAATGACAAGGCTACAATCTATTATAGTAATGAAAATCTCGACAATAGACTACCTTTCAAAATGACAAGGGTAGCATCAATTAGAATAACAAAAATCTCGACAATAGACTACCTTTCAAAATGACAAGGGTAGCATCAATTAGAATAACAAAAATATCGACAAAAAACTACGTTCCATAATGACAAGGCTACCATCCATTGGAGTAACAAAGATATCGACAACACACTACCTTCCATAATAACAAGGCTACCATCCAACGGAGTAACAAAAATCTCGACAATAGACTACCTTCCATAATGGCAAGGCTACCATCCATTATAGTGACAAAAATCTCGACAATATACTACCTTCTATAATGACAAGGCTACCATCCATTGGAGTAACAAAAATCTCGACAATAGACTACCTTCCATAATGACAAGGCTACCATCCATTAGAATAACAAAAATCTCTACAACAAACTACGTTCCATAATGACAAGGCTACCCTCCCTTAGAGTAACAAAAATCTCGACAACAGACTACCTTCAATAATGACAAAGCTACCATCCATTGGAGTAACAATGATATCGACAACATACTACCTTCCATAATGACAAGGCTACCATCCATTGGAGTAACAAAAATCTCGACAACAGACTACCTTCCATAATGACAAGGCTACCATCCATTGGAGTAACATAAATCTCGACAATAGACTACCTTCAATAATGACAACTCTACCATCCATTAGAGTATCAAAAATCCCGACAACAGATTACCTTCCATAATGACAAGGGTACCATCATTGGAGTAACCAAAATATCCACAAGAGACTACCTTACATAATGACAAGGCTATAATCCATTGGAGTATGAAAAATCTCGGCACTAGACTACCTTCCATAATGACCAGGCTACCATCCATTGGAGTAACTAAAATTTCGACAATAGACTACCTTCCATAATGACAAGGCTACCATCCATTCTAGTACCAAAAATCTCGGCAATATACTACCTACTATAATGAGAAGGCTACCATCCATTGGAGTAACAAAGAACTCGACCATAGACTACCGTCCGTAATGACAAGGCTACAATCTATTATTTATAGTAACGAAAATCTCGACAATAGACTACCTTTCATAATGACAAGGGTAGCATCAATTAGAATAACAAAAATATCGACAAAAAACTACGTTCCATAATGACAAGGCTACCATCCCTTAGAGTAACTAAAAATCTCGACAACATACTACCTTCCATAATGACAAAGCTACCATCCATTGAAGTACCAAAGATATCGACAACACACTACCTTCCATAATGACAAGGCTACCATCCAATGGAGTAACAAAAATCTCGACAACAAACTACCTTCCATAATGGAAAGGCTACCATCCATTATAGTGACAAAAATCTCGGTAATATACTACCTTCTATAATGACAAGGCTACCATCCATTGGAGTAACAAAAATCTCGACAATAGACTACCTTCCATAATGACAAGGCTTCAATCTATTATAGTAACGAAAATCTTGACAATACACTACCTTTCATAATGACAAGGCTACCATCCATTGGAATAACAAAAATCTCTACAACAAACTACGTTCCATAATGACAAGGCTACCATCCCTTAGAGTAACAAAAATCTCGACAACAGACTACCTTCAATAATGACAAAGCTACCATCCATTGGAGTAAAAATGATATCGACAACATACTACCTTCCATAATGCCAAGGCTACCATCCATTGGAGTAACAAAAATCACGACAACAGACTACCTTCCATAATTACAAGGCTACCATCCATTGGAATAACAAAAATATCGACAACACACTACCTTCCATAATGACAAGGCTTCTATCCATTGTAGTGAAAAAAATCACAAAAACAGACTACCTTTCATAATGACAAGTCTACCATCCATTGGAGTAACAAAAATCTCGACAACTGATTACCTTCCATAATGACAAGGGTTACATCATTGGAGTAACCAAAATCCCGACAACAGACTACCTTCCATAATGACAAAGCTATAATCCATTGGAGTATGAAAAATCTCGACAACAAACTACCTTCCATAACGACAAGGCTACCATCCATTGGAGTAACTCAAATATAAAGAACAGACTACCTTTAAAAATGACAAGGCTACCATCCATTGTTGTAACAAAAATATCGACAACAGACTACCTTCCATAATGACAAGACTAACATCCATTGTAGTAACAAAAATCTCGACAAAAGACTACCTTCCATAATGACAAGGCTACCATCCATTGGAGTAACATAAATCTCGACAATAGACTACCTTCGATAATGACAACTCTACCATCCATTGGAGTATCAAAAATCCCGACAACAGATTACCTTCCATAATGACAAGGGTACCATCATTGGAGTAACCAAAATATCCACAAGAGACTACCTTACATAATGACAAGGCTATAATCCATTGGAGTATGAAAAATCTCGCCACCAGACTACCTTCCATAACGACCAGGCTACCATCCATTGGAGTAACTAAAATTTCGACAACAGACTACCTTCCATAATGACAAGGCTACGATCAATTGTAGTGACAAAAATCTCGACAATATACTACCTTCTATAATGACAAGGCTACCATCCATTGGAGTAACAAAAAACTCGACCATAGACTACCGTCCGTAATGACAAGGCTACAATCTATTATAGTAACGAAAATCTCGACAATAGACTACCTTTCATAATGACAAGGGTAGCATCAATTAGAATAACAAAAATATCGACAAAAAACTACGTTCCATAATGACAAGGCTACCATCCCTTAGAGTAACAAAAATTCGACAACAGACTACCTTCCATAATGACAAAGCTACCATCCATTGGAGTAACAAAGATATCGACAACACACTACCTTCCATAATGATAAGGCTACCATCCAATGGAGTAACAAAAATATCGACAACAGACTACCTTCCATAATGGAAAGGCTACCATCCATTATAGTGACAAAAATCTCGACAATATACTACTATCTATAATGACAAGGCTACCATCCATTGGAGTAACAAAAATCTCGACAATAGACTACCTTCCATAATGACAAGGCTACAATCTATTATAGTAACGAAAATCTTGACAATAGACTACCTTTCATAATGACAAGGCTACCATCCATTGGAATAACTAAAATCTCTACAACAAACTACGTTCCATAATGACAAGGCTACCATCCCTTAGAGTAACAAAAATCTCGACAACAGACTACCTTCAATAATGACAAAGCTACCATCCATTGGAGTAAAAATGATATCGACAACATACTACCTTCCATAATGACAAGGCTACCATCCATTGGAGTAACAAAAATCACGAAAACAGACTACCTTCCATAATTACAAGGCTACCATCCATTGGAATAACAAAAATATCGACAACACACTACCTTCCATAATGACAAGGTTACCATCCAGTGTAGTGAAAAAAATCACAAAAACAGACTACCTTTCATAGTGACAAGTCTACCATCAATTGGAGTAACAAAAATCTCGACAACAGATTACCTTCCATAATGACAAGGGTACCATCATTGGAGTAACCAAAATCCAGACAACAGACTACCTTCCATAATGACAAGGCTATAATCCATTGGAGTATGAAAAATCTCGGCAACAAACTTCCTTCCATAACGTCAAGGCTACCATCCATTGGAGTAACTAAAATACAAACAACAGACTACCTTCAAAAATGACAAGACTAACATCCATTGTAGTAACAAAAATCTCGACAATAGACTACCTTCCATAATGACAAGGCTACAATCCATTGGAGTAACATAAATCTCGACAACAGACTACCTTCGATAATGACAACTCTACCATCCATTGGAGTATCAAAAATCCCAACAACAGATTACCTTCCATAATGACAAGGGTACCATCATTGGAGTAACCAAAATATCCACAAGAGACTACCTTCCATAATGACAAGGCTATAATCCATTGGAGTATGAAAAATATCGGCACCAAACTACCTTCCATAACGACCAGGCTACCATCCATTGGAGTAACTAAAATTTCGACAACAGACTACCTTCCATAATGACAAGGCCACCATCCATTGTAGTGACAAAAATCTCGACAATATACTACCTTCTATAATGACAAGGCTCCCATCCATTGGAGTAACAAAAAACACGACCATAGACTATCGTCCGTAATTACAAGGCTACAATCTATTATAGTAACGAAAATCTCGACAATTGATTACCTTTCATAATGACAATGGTAGCATCAATTAGAATAACAAAAATCTCGACAAAAAACTACGTTCCATAATGACAAGGCTACCATCCCTTAGAGTAAAAAAAATCTCGACAACAGACTACCTTCCATAATGACAAAGCTACCATCCATTGGAGTAACAAAGATATCGACAACATACTACCTTCCATAATGACAAGGCTACCATCCAATGGAGTAACAAAAATCTCGACAAAAGACTACCTTCCATAATGGCAAGGCTACCATCGATTATAGTGATAAAAATCTCGACAATATACTACCTTCTATAATGACAAGGCTACCATCAATTGGAGTAACAAAAATCTCGACAATAGACTACCTTCCATAATGACAAGGCTACAATCTATTATAGTAACGAAAATCTTGACAATAGACTACCTTTCATAATGACAAGGCTACCATCCATTGGAATAACTAATATCTCTACAACAAACTACGTTCCATAATGACAAGGCTACCATCCCTTAGAGTAACAAAAATCTCGACAACAGACTACCTTCAATAATGACAAAGCCACCATCCATTGGAGTAAAAATGATATCGACAACATACTACCTTCCATAATGACAAGGCTACCATCCATTGGAGTAACAAAAATCACGAAAACAGACTACCTTCCATAATTACAAGGCTACCATCCATTGGAATAACAAAAATATCGACAACACACTACCTTCCATAATGACAAGGTTACCATCCAGTGTAGTGAAAAAAATCACAAAAACAGACTACCTTTCATAGTGACAAGTCTACCATCAATTGGAGTAACAAAAATCTCGACAACAGATTACCTTCCATAATGACAAGGGTACCATCATTGGAGTAACCAAAATCCAGACAACAGACTACCTTCCATAATGACAAGGCTATAATCCATTGGAGTATGAAAAATCTCGGCAACAAACTTCCTTCCATAACGTCAAGGCTACCATCCATTGGAGTAACTAAAATACAAACAACAGACTACCTTCAAAAATGACAAGACTAACATCCATTGTAGTAACAAAAATCTCGACAATAGACTACCTTCCATAATGACAAGGCTACAATCCATTGGAGTAACATAAATCTCGACAACAGACTACCTTCGATAATGACAACTCTACCATCCATTGGAGTATCAAAAATCCCAACAACAGATTACCTTCCATAATGACAAGGGTACCATCATTGGAGTAACCAAAATATCCACAAGAGACTACCTTCCATAATGACAAGGCTATAATCCATTGGAGTATGAAAAATATCGGCACCAAACTACCTTCCATAACGACCAGGCTACCATCCATTGGAGTAACTAAAATTTCGACAACAGACTACCTTCCATAATGACAAGGCCACCATCCATTGTAGTGACAAAAATCTCGACAATATACTACCTTCTATAATGACAAGGCTCCCATCCATTGGAGTAACAAAAAACACGACCATAGACTATCGTCCGTAATTACAAGGCTACAATCTATTATAGTAACGAAAATCTCGACAATTGATTACCTTTCATAATGACAATGGTAGCATCAATTAGAATAACAAAAATCTCGACAAAAAACTACGTTCCATAATGACAAGGCTACCATCCCTTAGAGTAAAAAAAATCTCGACAACAGACTACCTTCCATAATGACAAAGCTACCATCCATTGGAGTAACAAAGATATCGACAACATACTACCTTCCATAATGACAAGGCTACCATCCAATGGAGTAACAAAAATCTCGACAAAAGACTACCTTCCATAATGGCAAGGCTACCATCGATTATAGTGATAAAAATCTCGACAATATACTACCTTCTATAATGACAAGGCTACCATCAATTGGAGTAACAAAAATCTCGACAATAGACTACCTTCCATAATGACAAGGCTACAATCTATTATAGTAACGAAAATCTTGACAATAGACTACCTTTCATAATGACAAGGCTACCATCCATTGGAATAACTAATATCTCTACAACAAACTACGTTCCATAATGACAAGGCTACCATCCCTTAGAGTAACAAAAATCTCGACAACAGACTACCTTCAATAATGACAAAGCCACCATCCATTGGAGTAAAAATGATATCGACAACATACTACCTTCCATAATGACAAGGCTACCATCCATTGGAGTAACAAAAATCACGAAAACAGACTACCTTCCATAATTACAAGGCTACCATCCATTGGAATAACAAAAATATCGACAACACGCTACCTTCCATAATGACAAGGCTACCATCCACTATAGTGGAAAAAATCACAAAAACAGACTACCTTTCATAGTGACAAGTCTACCATCAATTGGAGTAACAAAAATCTCGACAACAGATTACCTTCCATAATGACAAGGGTACCATCATTGGAGTAACCAAAATCCAGACAACAGACTACCTTCCATAATGACAAGGCTATAATCCATTGGAGTATGAAATATCTCGGCACCAGACTACCTTACATAACGACTATGCTACCATCCATTGGAGTAACTAAAATTTCGACAACAGACTACCTTCCATAATGACAAGGCTACCATCCATTGTAGTGCCAAAAATCTCGACAATATACTACCTTATATATTGACAAGGCTACCATCCAATGGAGTAACAAAAAACTTGACCATAGACTACCGTCTGTAATGACAAGGCTACAATCTATTATAGTAACGAAAATCTCGACAATAGACTACCTTTCATAATGACAAGGGTAGCATCAATTAGAATAACAAAAATATCGACAAAAAACTACGTTCCATAATGACAAGGCTACCATCCCTTAGAGTAACAAAAATCTCGACAACAGACTACCTTCCATAATGACAACGCTACCATCCATTGGAGTAACAAAGATATCGACAACATACTACCTTCCATAATTATAAGGCTACCATCCAATGGAGTAACAAAAATCTCGACAACAGACTACCTTCCATAATGGCAAGGCTACTATCCATTATAGTGACAAAAATCTCGACAATATACTACATTCTATAATGACAAGGCTACCATCCATTGGAGTAACAAAAATCTCGACAATAGACTACCTTTCATAATGACAAGGCTACAATCTATTATAGTAACGAAAATCTTGACAATAGACTACCTTTCATAATGACAAGGCTACCATCCATTGGAATAACAAAAATCTCTACAACAAACTATGTTCCATAATGACAAGGCTACCATCCCTTAGAGTAACAAAAATCTCGACAACAGACTACCTTCAATAATGACAAAGCTACCATCCATTGGAGTAACAATGATATCGACAACATACTACCTTCCATAATGACAAGGATACCATCCATTGGAGTAACAAAAATCACGACAACAGACTACCTTCCATAATTACAAGGCTACCATCCATTGGAACAACAAAAATATCGACAACACACTACCTTCTATAATGACAAGGCTACCGTCCACTGTAGTGAAAAAAATCACAAAAATAGACTACCTTTCATAATGACAATTCTACCTTCCATTGGAGTAGCAAAAATCTCGACAACAGATTACCTTCCATAATGACAAGGTTACCATCATTGGAGTAACCAAAATCCCGACAACAGACTACCTTCCATAATGACAAGGCTATAATCCATTGGAGTATGAAAAATCTCGGCAACAAACTACCTTCCATAACGACAAGGCTACCATCCATTGGAGTAACTAAAATATAAACAACAGACTACCTTCAAAAATGACAAGGCTACCATCCATTGTTGTAACAAAAATATCGACAACAGACTACCTTCCATAATGACAAGACTAACATCAATTGTAGAAAAAAAAATCTCAACAACAGACTACCTTCCGTAATGACAAGGCTACCATCCATTGGAGTAACATAAATCTCGACAACAGACTACCTTCGATAATGACAAGTCTACCATCCATTGGAGTATCAAAAATCCCGACAACAAATTACCTTCCATAATGACAAGGGTACCATCATTGGAGTAACCAAAATACCCACAAGAGACTACCTTCCATAGTGAAAAGGCTATAATCGATTGGAGTATGAAAAATCTCGGCACCAGACTACCTTCCATAACGACAAGGCTACTATCCATTGGAGTAACTAAAATCTCGACAACAGACTACCTTCCATAATGACAAGACCACCATCCATTGTAGTGAAAAAAATCTCTATAATATACTACCTTCTATAATGACAAGACTACCTTCCATTGGAGTAACAAAAAACTAGACCATAGACTACCGTCCGTAATGACAAGGCTACAATTTATTATAGTAACGAAAATCTCGACAATAGACTACCTTTCATAATGACAAGGGTACCATCAATTAGAATAACAAAAATCTCGAAAAAAAACTACGTTCCATAATGACAAGGCTACCATCCCTTAGAGTAACAAAAATCTCGACAACAGACTACCTTCCATAATGACAAAGCTACCATCCATTGGAGTAACAAAGATATCGACAACACACTACCTTCCATAATGACAAGGCTACCATCCAATGGAGTTACAAAAATCTCGCCAACAGACTACCTTCCATAATGACTAGGCTACCATCCATTGGAGTAACAAAAATCTCGACAATAGACTACCTTCCATAACGACAAGGCTAAATCCATTGTAGTAACAAAATTATCGACAATAGACTACCTTCCGTAATGACAAGGCTACCATCCAATGGAGTAACAAAAATATCGACAACAGACTACCTTCCATAATGATTAGGCTACCATCAATTGGAGTAACAAAAATCTCGACAACAGCCTACCTTCCATAATGACAAAGCTACAATCTATTATATTAACAAAAATATCGACAATAGACTACCTTTCATAATGACAAGTCTACCATCCATTGGAATAACAAAAATCTCGACAACAGACTACGTTCAATAATGACAAGGCTACCATCCATTGGAGTACCAAAAATCTCGACAATACACTACCTTCCATAATGACAAGGCTACAATCTATTACGGTAACAAAAATCTCGACAATAGACTACCTTTCATAATGACAAGTCTACCATCCATTGGAGTATCAAAAATCCCGACAACAGATTACCTTCCATAATGACAAGGGTACCATCATTGGAGTAACCAAAATATCCACAAGAGACTACCTTCCATAATGACAAGGCTATAATTAATTGGAGTATGAAAAATCTGGGCAACAGACTACCTTCCATAATGACAAGGCTATAATCCATTGAAGTATGAAAAATCTCGGTAACAGACTACCTTCCATAACGACAAGGCTACCATCCATTGGAGTAACTAAAATCTCGACAACAGACTACCTTCCATAATGACAAGACTAACATCCACTGTAGTAACAAAAATCTCGACAACAGACTACCTTCCATATTGACAAGGTTACCATCCACTGGAGTAACATAAATCTCGACAACAGACTACCTTCGATAATCACAAGGCTACCATCCCTTAGATTAACAAAAATCTCGACAACAAACTACCTTCCATAATGACAAGGCTACCATCCATTGGAGTAACAAAAATCTCGACAACAAACTACCTTCCATAATGACAAAGCTACCATCCATTGGAGTAACAAAATTCTCGACATTAGACTACCTTCCATAATGACAAGGCTACCATCCATTATAGTGACAAAAATCTCGACAATATACTACCTTCTTTAATGAAAAGGCTACCATCCATTGGAGTAACAAAATTCTCGACAATAGACTACCTTTCGTAATGACAAGGCTACAATCTATTATAGTAACGAAAATCTCGTCAATAGACTACCTTTCATGATGACAAGGCTACCATCCATTGGAATAACAAAAATCTCGACAACAAACTACGTTCCATAATGACAAGGCTACCATCCCATAAAGTAACAAAAATCTCGACAACAGACTACCTTAAATAATGAAAAGTCTACCATCCAATGGAGTAACTAAAATCTCGACAACAGACTACCTTCTATAATGATTAGGCTACCATCAATTGGAGTAACAAAAATCTCGACAACAGACTACCTTCCATAATGACAAAGCTACAATCTATTATATTAACAATAATATCGATAATAGACTACCTTTCATAATGACAAGGCTACCATCCATTGGAATAACAAAAATCTCGACAACAGACTACGTTCAATAATGACAAGGCTACCATCCATTGGAGTAACAAAAATCTAGACAATAGACTATCTTCCATAATGACAAAGCTACCATCCATTGGAGTAACAAAGATATCGACAACACACTACCTTCCATAATGACAAGGCTACCATCCAATGGAGTAACAAAAATCTCGACAAAAGACTACCTTCCATAATGGCAAGGCTACCATCCATTATAGTGACAAAAATCTCGACAATATACTACCTTCTATAATGACAAGGCTACCATCCATTGGAGTAACAAAAATCTCGACAATAGACTACCTTCCATAATGACAAGGCTACAATCTATTATAGTAACGAAAATCTTGACAATAGACTACCTTTCATAATGACAAGGCTACCATCCATTGGAATAACAAAAATCTCTACAACAAACTACGTTCCATAATGACAAGGCTACCATCCCTTAGAGTAACAAAAATCTCGACAACAGACTACCTTCAATAATGATAAAGCTACCATCCATTGGAGTAAAAATGATATCGACAACATACTACCTTCCATAATGACAAGGCTACCATCCATTGGAGTAACAAAAATCACGAAAACAGACTACCTTCCATAATTACCAGGCTACCATCAATTGGAATAACAAAAATATCGACAACACACTACCTTCCATATTTACAAGGCTACCATCCACTGTAGTGAAAAAAATCACAAAAACAGACTACCTTTCATAGTGACAAGTCTACCATCCATTGGAGTAACAAAAATCTCGACAACAGATTACCTTCCATAATGACAAGGGTACCATCATTGGAGTAACCAAAATCCAGACAACAGACTACCTTCCATAATGACAAGGCTATAATCCATTGGAGTATGAAAAATCTCGGCAACAAACTTCCTTCCATAAAGTCAAGGCTACGATCCATTGGAGTAACTAAAATATATACAACAGACTACCTTCAAAAATGACAAGGCTACCATCCATTGTTGTAACAAAAATATCGACAACAGACTACCTTCCATAATGACAAGACTAACATCCATTGTAGTAACAAAAATCTCGACAACAGACTACCTTCCATAATGACAAGGCTACCATCCATTGGAGTAACATAAATCTCGACAATAGACTACCTTCAATAATGACAACTCTACCATCCATTGGAGTATTAAAAATCCCGACAATAGATTACCTTCCATAATGACAAGGGTACCATCATTGGAGTAACCAAAATATCCACAAGAGACTACCTTCCATAATGACAAGGCTATAATCCATTGGAGTATGAAATATCTCGCCACCAGACTACCTTCTATAACGACTAGGCTACCATCCATTGGAGTAACTAAAATTTCGACAACAGACTACCTTCCATATTAACAAGGCTACCATCCATTGTAGTGCCAAAAATCTCGACAATATACTACCTTATATAATGACAAGGCTACCATCCAATAGAGTAACAAAAAACTTGACCATAGACTACCGTCCGTAATGACAAGGCTACAATCTATTATAGTAACGAAAATCTCGACAATAGACTACCTTTCATAATGACAAGGGTAGCATCAATTAGAATAACAAAAATCTCGACAAAAAACTACATTCCATAATGACAAGGCTACCATCCCTTAGAGTAAAAAAAATCTCGACAACAGACTACCTTCCATAATGACAACGCTACCATCCATTGGAGTAACAAAGATATCGACAACACACTACCTTCCATAATGATAAGGCTACCATCCAATGGAGTAACAAAAATCTCGACAACAGACTACCTTCCATAATGGCCAGGCTACCATCCATTATAGTGACAAAAATCTCGACAATATACTACCTTCTATAATGACAAGGCTACCATCCATTGGAGTAACAAAAATCTCGACAATAGACTACCTTCCATAATGACAAGGCTACAATCTATTATAGTAACGAAAATCTTGACAATAGACTACCTTTCATAATGACAAGGCTACCATCCATTGGAATAACAAAAATCTCTACAACAAACTACGTTCCATAATGACAAGGCTACCATCCCTTAGAGTAACAAAAATCTCGACAACAAACTACCTTCAATAATGACAAAGCTACCATCCATTGGAGTAACAATGATATCGACAACATACTACCTTCCATAATGACAAGGATACCATCCATTGGAGTAACAAAAATCATGACAACAAACTACCTTCCATAATTACAAGGCTACCATCCATTGGAACAACAAAAATATCGACAACACACTACCTTCCATAATGACAAGGCTACCATCCATTGTAGTGAAAAAATCACAAAAACAGACTACCTTTCATAATGACAAGTCTACCTTCCATTGGAGTAACAAAAATCTCGACAACAGATTACCTTCCATAATGACAAGGTTACAATCATTGGAGTAACCAAAATCCCGACAACAGACTACCTTCCATAATGACAAGGCTATAATCCATTGGAGTATGAAAAATCTCGGCAACAAACTACCTTCCATAACGACAAGGCTACCATCCATTGGAGTAACTAAAATATAAACAACAGACTACGTTCAAAAATGACAAGGCTACCATCCATTGTTGTAACAAAAATATCGACAACAGACTACCTTCCATAATGACAAGACTAACATCCATTGTAGTAAAAAAAATCTCAACAACAGACTACCTTCCATAATGACAAGGCTACCATCCATTGGAGTAACATAAATCTCGACAACAGACTACCTTCAATAATGACAAGTCTACCATCCATTGGAGTATCAAAAATCCCGACAACAGATTACCTTCCATAATGACAAGGGTACCATCATTGGAGTAACCAAAATACCCACAAGAGACTACCTTCCATAGTGAAAAGGCTATAACCGATTGGAGTATGAAAAATCTCGGCACCAGACTACCTTCCATAACGACAAGGCTACTATCCATTGGAGTAACTAAAATCTCGACAATATACTACCTTTTATAATGACAAGACTACCATCTATTGTAGTAACAAAAAACTAGACCATAGACTACCGTCCGTAATGACAAGGCTATAATTTTTTATAGTAACGAAAATCTCGACAATGGACTACCTTTCATAATGACAAGGGTACCATCAATTAGAATAACAAAAATCTCGAAAAAAAACTACGTTCCATAATGATAAGGCTACCATCCCTTAGAGTAACAAAAATCTCGACAACAGACTACCTTTCATAATGACAAAGCTACCATCCATTGGAGTAACAAAGATATCGACAACACACTACCTTCCATAATGACAAGGCTACCATCCTATGGAGTAACAAAAATCTCGACAACAGACTACCTTCCATAATGACTAGGCTACCATCCATTGGAGTAACAAAAATCTCGACAATAGACTACCTTCCATAACGACAAGGCTAAATACATTGTAGTAACAAAATTCTCGACAATAGAGTACCTTCCGTAATGACAAGGCTACCATCCAATGGAGTAACAAAAATATCGACAACAGACTACCTTCCATAATGATTAGGCTACCATAAATTGGAGTAACAAAAATCTCGACAACAGGTTACCTTCCATAATGACAAAGCTACAATCTATTATATTAACAAAAATATCGACAATAGACTACCTTTCATAATGACAAGTCTACCATCCATTGGAATAACAAAAATCTCGACAATAGACTATGTTCAATAATGACATGGCTACCATCCATTGGAGTAACAAAAATCTCAACAATACACTACCTTCCATAATGACAAGGCTACAATCTATTATGGTAACGAAAATCTCGACAATAGACTACCTTTCATAATGACAAGTCTACCATTCATAATGACAAGTCTACCATTCATTGGAGTATCAAAAATCCCGACAACAGATTACCTTCCATAATGACAAGGGTACCATCATTGGAGTAACCAAAATATCCACAAGAGACTACCTTCCATAATGACAAGGCTATAATTAATTGGATTATGAAAAATCTGGGCAACAGACTACCTTCCATAATGACAAGGCTATAATCCATTGGAGTATGAAAAATCTCGGTAACAGACTACCTTCCATAACGACAAGGCTACCATCCATTGGAGTAACAAAAATCTCGACAATAAACTACCTTCCATAATGACAAGACTAACATCCATTGTAGTAACAAAAATGTCGACAACAAATTACCTTCCATAATGACAAGGTTACCATCCATTGGAGTAACATAAATCTCGACAACAGACTACGTTCGATAATCACAAGGCTACCATGAATTGGAATAACAAAAATCTCGACAACAAACTACGTTCCATAATGACAAGGCTACCATCCCTTAGAGTAACAAAAATCTCGACAACAAACTACCTTCCATAATGACAAAGCTACCATCCATTGGAGTAACAAAGATATCGATAACATACTACCTTCCATAACGACAAGGCTGCCTCCATTGGAGTAACTAAAATCTCCACAACAGACTACCTTCCATAATGACAAGGATACAACCTATTATAATAATGAAAATATCGACAACAGACTACCTTCCATAACGACAAGGCTACCATCCATTGGAGTAAAAAAATTCTCGACAACAGACTACCTTCCATAATGACAAGGCTACCATCCATTGTAGTGACAAAAATCTCGACAATATACTACCTTCTTTAATTAGAAGGCTACCATCCATTGGAGTAACAAAATTCTCGACAATAAACTACCTTCCGTAATGACAAGGATACATTCTATTATAGTAACGAAAATCTTGTCAATAGACTGCCTTTCATAATGACAAGGCTACCATCCATTGGAATAACAAAAATCTCGACAACAAACTACTTTCCATAATGACAAGGCTACCATCCCTTAAAGTAACAAAAATCTCGACAACAGACTACCTTAAAAAATTAAAAGGCTACCATCCAATGGAGTAACAAAAATCTCGACAACAGACTACCTTCTATAATGATTAGGCTACCATCAATTGGAGTAACAAAAATCTCGACAACAGACTACCTTCCATAATGACAAAGCTACCATCCATTGGAGTAACAAAGATATCGACAATAGACTACCTTTCATAATGACAAGACTACCATCCATTGGAATAACAAAAATGTCGACAACAAACTACGTTCCATAATGACAAGGCTACCATCCCTTAGAGTAACAAAAATCTCGACCACAGACTACCTTCCATAATGACAAAGCTACCATCCATTTGAGTAACAAAGATATCGACAACATACTACCTTCCGTAGCGACAAGGCTACCAGCCATTGGAGTCACTAAAATCTCGACAACAAACAACCTTCCACAATGACAAGGCTACAATCTATTATAGTGATGAAAATATCGACAACAAACTACCTTCCATAACGACAAGGCTACCATCCATTGGAGTAACTAAATTCTCGACAACAGACTACCTTCCATAATGACAAGGCTACCATCCATTGTAGTGAGAAAAATCTCGACAATATACTACCTTTTTTAATGACAAGGCTACCATACATTGGAGTAACAAAAAACTCGACAATAGACTACCTTCCGTAATGACAAGGCTACAATCTATTATAGTAACGAAAATCTCAACAATAGACTACCTTTCATAATGACAAGGCTACCATCAATTATAATAACCAAATATCTCGACAAAAAACTACGTTCCATAATGACAAGGCTACCATCCCTTAGAGTAACAAAAATCTCGACAACAGACTACCTTCCATAATGAAAAAGCTACCATCCATTGGAGTAACAATGATATCGACAACACACTACCTTCCATAATGACAAGGCTACCATCCAATGGAGTAACAAAAATCTCGACAACAAACTACCTTCCATAATGACTAGGCTACCATCCATTGGAGTAACAAAAATCTCGACAATAGACTACCTTCCATAACGACAAGGCTAAATCCATTGTAGTAACAAAATTCTCGACAATAGACTACCTTCCGTAATGACAAGGCTACCATCCAATGGAGTAACAAAAATATCGACAACAGACTACCTTCCATAATGATTAGGCTACCATCAATTGGAGTAACAAAAATCTCGACAACAGGTTACCTTCCATAATGACAAAGCTACAATCTATTATATTAACAAAAATATCGACAATAGACTACCTTTCATAATGACAAGTCTACCATCCATTGGAATAACAAAAATCTCGACAACAGACTACATTCAATAATGACAAGGCTACCATCCATTGGAGTAACAAAAATATCGACAATACACTACCTTCTATAATGACAAGGCTACAATCTATTATAGTAACGAAAATCTCGACAATAGACTACCTTTCATAATGACAAGTCTACCATCCATTGGAGTATCAAAAATCCCGACAACAGATTACCTTCCATAATGACAAGGGTACCATCATTGGAGTAACCAAAATATCCACAAGAGACTACCTTCCATAATGACAAGGCTATAATTAATTGGAGTATGAAAAATCTGGGAAACAGAATACCTTCCATAATGACAAGGCTATAATCCATTGGAGTATGAAAAATCTCGGTAACAGACTACCTTCCATAACGACAAGGCTACCATCCATTGGAGTAACTAAAATCTCGACACCAGACTACCTTCCATAATGACAAGACTAACATCCATTGTAGTAACAAAAATCTCGACAACAAACTACCTTCCATAATGACAAGGTTACCATCCATTGGAGTAACATAAATCTCGACAAAGAACTACCTTCGATAATCACAAGGCTACCATGCAATGGAATAACAAAAATCTCGACAACAAACTACGTTCCATAATGACAAGGCTACCATCCCTTAGAGTAACAAAAATCTCGACAACAAACTACCTTCCGTAATGACAAAGCTACCATCCATTGGAGTAACAAAGATATGGACAACATACTACCTTCCATAACGACAAGGCTGCCTCCATTGGAGTAACTAAAATCTCCACAACAGACTACCTTCCATAATGACAAGGATAAAACCTATTATAGTAATGAAAATATCGACAACAAACTACCTTCCATAACGACAAGGCTACCATCCATTGGAGTAAAAAAATTCTCGACAACAGACTACCTTCCATAATGACAAGGCTACCATCCATTGTAGTGAAAAATAATCTCGACAATATACTACCTTCTTTAATGACAAGGCTACCATCCATTGGAGTAACAAAATTCTCGACAATAGACTACCTTCCGTAATGACAAGGATACAATCTATTATAGTAACGAAAATCTCGTCAATAGACTACCTTTCATAATGACAAGGCTACCATCCATTGGAATAACAAAAATCTCGACAACAAACTAGGTTCCATAATGACCAGGCTACCATCCCTTAAAGTAACAAAAATCACGACAACAGACTACCTTAAAAAATTAAAAGGCTACCATCCAATGGAGTAACAAAAATCTCGACAACAGACTACCTTCTATAATGATTAGGCTACCATCAATTGGAGTAACAAAAATCTCGACAACAGACTACCTTCCATAATGACAAAGCTACAATCTATTATATTAACAATAATATCGATAATAGACTACCTTTCATAATGACAAGGCTACCATCCATTAGAATAACAAAAATCTCGACAACAGACTACGTTCAATAATGACATGGCTACCATCCATTGGAGTAACAAAAATCTAGACAATAGACTACCTTCCATAATGACAAAGCTACCATCCATTGGAGTAACAAAGATATCGACAATAGACTACCTTTCATAATGACAAGACTACCATCCATTGGAATAACAAAAATGTCGACAACAAACTACGTTCCATAATGACAAGCCTACCATCCCTTAGAGTAACAAAAATCTCGACAATAGACTACCTTCCATATTGACAAAGCTACCATCCATTGGAGTAACAAAGATATCGACAACATACTACCTTCCGTAGCGACAAGGCTACCAGCCATTGGAGTAACTAAAATCTCGACAACAGATAACCTTCCATAATGACAAGGCTACAATCTATTATAGTGATGAAAATATCGACAACAAACTACCTTCCATAACGACAAGGCTACCATCCATTGGAGTAACTAAATTCTCGACAACAGACTACCTTCCATAATGACAAGGCTACCATCCATTGTAGTGAGAAAAATCTCGACAATATACTACCTTCTTTAATGACAAGGCTACCATCCATTGGAGTAACAAAAAACTCGACAATAGACTACCTTCCGTAATGACAAGGCTACAATCTATTATAGTAACGAAAATCTCGACAATACACTACCTTTCATAATGACAAGGCTACCATCAATTAGAATAACCAAATATCTCGACAAAAAACTACGTTCCATAATGACAAGGGTACCATCCCTTAGAGTAACAAAAATCTCGACAACAGACTACCTTCCATAATGAAAAAGCTACCATCCATTGGAGTAACAATGATATCGACAACACACTACCTTCCATAATGACAAGGCTACCATCCAATGGAGTAACAAAAATCTCGACACTAGACTACCTTCCATAATGACTAGGCTACCATCCATTGGAGTAACAAAAATCTCGACAATAGACTACCTTCCATAACGACAAGGCTAAATCAATTGTAGTAACAAAATTCTCGACAACACACTACCTTCCATAATGACAAGGCTACCATCCATCGTAGTGACAAACTCTCGACAATATACTACCTTCTATAATGACAAGGCTACCATCCAGTGGAGTAACAAAAATCTCGACAATAGACTACCTTCCATAATGACAAGGCTACAATCTGTTATAGTAACGAAAATCTCGACAATAGACTACCTTTCATATTGACAAGTCTACCATCCAATGGAGTAACAAATATCTCGATAACAGGCTACCTTCCGTAATGATTAGGCTACCATCAATTGGAGTAACAAAAATCTCGACACCAGACTACCTTCCATAATGACAAAGCTACAATCTATTATATTAACAAAAATATCGACAATAGACTACCTTTCATAATGACAAGGCTACCATCCATTGGAATAACAAAAATCTCGACAACAGACTACGTTAAATAATGACAAGGCTACCATCCATTGGAGTAACAAAAATCTCGACAATAGACTACCTTCCATAACGGCAAGGCTAAATCAATTGTAGTAACGAAAATATCGATAACAGACTACCTTCCATAATGACAAGGCTACCATCCATCGTAGTGACAAACTCTCGACAATATACTACCTTCTATAATAACAAGTCTACCATCCATTGGAGTAACAAAAATCTCGACAATAGACTACCTTCCATAATGACAAGGCTACAATCTATTAGAGTAACGAAAATCTCGACAATAGACTACCTTTCATAATGACAAGGCTACCATCCAATAGAGTAACAAAAATCTCGACAACAGACTACATTCCATAATGATTAGGCTACCATCAATTGGAGTAACAAAAATCTCGACAACAGACTACCTTCCATAATGACAAAGCTATAATCTGTTATATTAACACAAATATCGACAATAGACTACCTTTCATAATGAAAAGGCTACCATCCATTGGAATAAAAAAAATCTCGATAACAGACTACGTTCAATAATGACAAGGTTACCATCCATTGGAGTAACAAAAATCTCGACAATAGACTACATTCCATTATGACAAGGCTACCATCCCTTAGAGTAACAAAAATCTCGATAACAGACTACCATCATTAATGAAAAAGCTACCATCCATTGGAGTAACAAAGATATCGACAAAATACTACCTTCCATAATGACAAGCCTACCATCCATTGGAGTAACAAAAATCATGACAACAGACTACCTTCCATAATGACAAGGCTACCATCCATTGGAATAACAAAAATATCGACAACAGACTACCTTCCATAATGACAAGGCTACCATCCATCGTAGTGACAAACTCTCGACAATATACTACCTTCTATAATAACAAGGCTACCATCCATTGGAGTAACAAAAATCTCGACAATAGACTACCTTCCATAATGACAAGGCTACAATCTATTATAGTAACGAAAATCTCGACAATAGACTACCTTTCATAATGACAAGGCTACCATCCAATGGAGTAACAAAAATCTCGACAACAGACTACATTCCATAATGATTAGGCTACCATCAATTGGAGTAAGAAAAATCTCGACAACAGACTACCTTCCATAATGACAAAGCTATAATCTGTTATATTAACACAAATATCGACAATAGACTACCTTTCATAATGACAAGGCTACCATCCATTGGAATAACAAAAATCTCGACAACAGACTACGTTCAATAATGACAAGGTTACCATCCATTGGAGTAACAAAAATCTCGACAATAGACTACGTTCCATAATGACAAGGCTACCATCCCTTAGAGTAACAAAAATCTCGACAACAGACTACCATTCATAATGACAAAGCTACCATCCATTGGAGTAACAAAGATATCGACAAAATACTACCTTAGATAATGACAAGCCTACCATCCATTGGAGTAACAAAAATCACGACAACAGACTACCTTCCATAATGACAAGGCTACCATCCATTGGAATAACAAAAATATCGACAACAGACTACCTTCCATAATGACAAGGCTACCATCCATTAGAATAAGTAAAATCTCGACAACAGACTACCTTCCATAATGAAAAGGTTACCATCCAATGGAGTAACAAAAATCACGACAACAGACTACCTTTCATAATGACAAGGCTACCATCCATTGGAATAACAAAGATATCGACAACATACTACCTTCCATAACGATAATGCTACCATCCATTGGAGTAACTAAAATCTCGACAACAGACTACCTTCCATAATGAAAAGGTTACCATCCAATGGAGTAACAAAAATCTGGACAACAGACTACGTTCTATAATGATTAGGCTACCATCTATTGGAGTAACAAAAATCTCGACAATAGACTACCTTCCATAATGACAAAGCTACAATCTATTATATTAACAAAAATATCGACAATAGACTACCTTTCATAATGACAAGGCTACCATCCATTGGAATAACAAAAATCTCGACAACAGACTATGTTCAATAATGACAAGGCTACAATCTATTGGAGTAACAAAAATCTCGACAATAGACTACCTTCCATAATGACAAGGCTACAATCTATTATAGTAAATAAAATCTCGACAATAGACTACCTTTCATAATGACAAGGCTACCATCCATTGGAATAACAAAAATCTCGACAACCAACTACGTTCCATAATGACAAGGCTACCATCCCTTAGAGTAACAAAAATCTCGACAACAGACTACCTTCCATAATGACAAAGCTACCATCCATTGGAGTAACAAAGATATCGACAACATACTACCTTCCATAACGACAAGGCTACCATCCATTGGAGTAACTAAAATCTCGACAACAAACTACCTTCCATAATGACAAGGCTACAATCTATTATAGTAATGAAAATATCGACAAGAGACTACCTTCCATAACGATAAGGCTACCATCCATTGGAGTAACTAAAATCTCGACAACAAACTACCTTCCATAATGACAAGGCTACCATCCATTGTAGTGAGAAAAATCTCGACAATATACTACCTTCTTTAATAACAAGGCTACCATCCATTAAAGTAACAAAATATTTCGACAATAGACTACCTTTCGTAATGACAAGGCTACAATCTATTATAGTAACGAAAATCTCGACAATAGACTACCTTTCATAATGACAAGGCTACCATTAATTGGAATAACAAAAATCTCGACAACAAACTACATTCCATAATGACAAAACTACCATCCCTTAGAGTAACAAAAATCTCGACAACAGACTACCTTCCATAATGACAAAGCTACCATCCATTGGAGTAACAAAGATATCGACAACATACTACCTTCCATAATGACAAGGCTACCATCCATTGGAGTAACAAAAATCACGAAAATAGACTACCTTCCATAATGACAAGTGTACCATCCATTGGAGTATCAAAAATCCCGACAACAGACTGCCTTCCATAATGACAAGGGTACCATTGTTGGAGTAACCAAAATATCCACAAGAGGCTACCTTCCATAATGACAAGGCTATAATCCATTGGAGTATGAAAACTCTCGGCAACAGACTACCTTCCATAACGACAAGGCTACCATCCATTGGAGTAACTAATATCTTGACAATAGACTACCTTCTATAATGACAAAGCTACCATCCATTGTTGTGACAAAAATCTCGACAATATACTACCTTATATAATGAAAAGGCTACCATCCATTGGAGTAACAAAAAACTCGACAATAGACTACCTTCCATAATGACAAGGCTACAATCTATTATAGTAACTAAAATCTCGACAATAGACTACCTTTCATAATGAGAAGGCTACCATCAATTAGAATAACAAAAATCTTGACAAAAAACTACGTTCCATAATGACAAGGCTACCATCCCTTAGATTAACAAAAATCTCGACAACAGACTACCTTCCATAAAGACAAAGCTACCATCCATTGGAGTAACAAAGATATCGACAACACACTACCTTCCATAATGACAAGGATACCATCCAATGGAGTAACAAAAATCTCGACAACACACTACCTTCCATAATGACTAGGCTACCATCCATTGGAGTAACAAAAATCTCGACAATAAACTACCTTCCATAACGACAAGGATAAATCCATTTTAGTAACAAAAATATCGACAACACACTACCTTCCATAATGACAAGGCTACCATCCATCGTAGTGACAAACTCTCGACAATATATTACCTTCTATAATGACAAGGCTACCATCTATTGGAGTAACAAAAATCTCGATAATAGACTACCTTCCATAATGACAAGGCTACAATCTATTATATTAATGAAAATATCGACAATAGACTACCTTTCATAATGATAAGGCTACCATCCAATGGAGTAACAAAAATCTCGACAACAGACTACCTTCCATAATGATTAGGTTACCATCAATTGGAGTAACAAAAATCTCGACAACAGACTACCTTCCATAATGACAAAGCTACAATCTATTATATTAACAAAAATATTGACAATAAACTACCTTTCATAATGACAAGGCTACCATCCATTGGAGTAACAAAAATCTCGGCAAAAGACTACGTTCTATAATGACAAGGCTACCATCCATTGGAATAACAAAAATATCGACAACAGACTACCTTCCATAATTACAAGGCTACAATCTATTATAGTAACTAAAATATCGACAACATACTACCTTCTATAATGAAAAGGCTACCATCCAATGGAGTAACAAAAATCTCGACAACAGACTACCTTCTATAATGATTAGGCTACCATCAATTGGAATAACAAAAATCTCAACAACAGACTACCTTCCATAATGACAAAGCTACAATCTATTATATTAACAAAAATATTTACAATAGACTACCTTTCATAATGACAAGGCTACCATCCATTAGAATAACAAAAATCTCGACAACAGACTACGTTCAATAATGAGAAGGCTACCATCTATTGGAGTAACAAAAATCTCGACAATAGACTACCTTCCGTAATGACAAGGCTACAATCTAATATAGTCAAGAAAATCTCGACAAGTGACTACCATTCATAATGACAAGGCTACCATCCATTGGAATAACAAAAAACTCGACAACAAACTATGTTCCATAATGACAAGGCTACCATCCCTTAGAGTAACAAAAATCTCGACAACATACTACCTTCCATAATTACAAAGCTACCATCCATTGGAGTAACAAAGATATCGATAACATACTACCTTCCATAAAGACAAGGCTACCATCCATTAGAGTAACAAAAATCACGAAAATAGACTACCTTCCATAATGACAAGGCTATAATCCATTGGAGTATGAAAAATCTCGGCAACATACTACATTCCATAACGACAAGGCTACCATCCATTGGAGTAACTAAAATCTCGACAACAGACTACCTTCCATAATGACAAGGCTACCATCCATTGTAGTGACAAAAATCTCGACAATATACTACCTTCTATAATGACAAGGCTACCATCCATTGGAGTAACAAAAAACTCGACAATAGACTACCTTCCATAATGACAAGGCTACAATCTATTACAGTAACGAAAATCTCGACAATAGACTACCTTTCATAATGACAAGGCTACCATCCATTGGAATAACAAAAATCTCGGCAAGAGACTACGTTCTATAATGACAAGGCTACCATCCATTGGAGTAACAAAAATCACGACAATAGACTACCTTCCATAATTACAAGGCTACAATCTATTATAGTAACGAAAATCTCGACAATAGACTACCTTTCATAATGACAAGGCTACCATCCATTGGAATAACAAAAATATCCACAACAGACTACCTTCCATAATGACAAGGCTACCATCCATTGGAGTAACTAAAATCTCGACAAAATACTACCTTCCATAATGAAAAGGCTACCATCCAATGGAGTAACCAAAATCTCGACAACAGACTACCTTCTATAATGATTAGGCTACCATCAATTGGAGTAACAAAAATCTCGACAACAGACTACCTTCCATAATGAACAAGCTACAATCTATTATATTAACAAAAATATTGACAATAGACTACCTTTCATAATGACAAGGCTACCATCCATTAGAATAACAAAAATCTCGACAACAAACTACATTCAATAATGACAAGGCTACCATCTATTTTAAGTAACAAAAATCTCGACAATAGACTACCTTCCATAATGACAAGGCTACAATCTATTATAGTAAAGAAAATCTCGACAATAGACTACCTTTCATAATGATAAGGCTACCATCCATTGGAATAACAAAAATCTCGACAACAAACTACGTTCGATAATGAAAAGGCTACCATCCCTTAGAGTAACAAAAATCTCGACAACAGACTACCTTCCATAATTACAAAGCTACCATCCATTGGAGTGACAAAGATATCGACAACATACTACCTTCCATAATGACAAGGCTACCATCCATTGGAGTAACAAAAATCACAAAAATAGACTACCTTCCATAATGACAAGTGTACCAACCATTGGAGTATAAAAAATCCCGACAACAGACTGCCTTCCATAATGACAAGGGTACCATCGTTGGAGTAACCAAAATATCCACAAGAGACTACCTTCCATAATGACAAGGCTATAATCCATTGGAGTATGAAAATTCTCGGCAACAGACTACACTCCATAACCACAAGGCTACCATCCATTGGAGTAACTAAAATCTCGACAACAGACTACCTTCCATAATGACAAGGCTACCATCCATTGTAGTGACAAAAATCTCGACAATATACTACCTTCTATAATGACAAGGCTACCATCCATTGGAGTAACAAAAAAGTCGATAATAAACTACCTTCCATAATGACAAGGCTACAATCTATTATAGTAACTAAAATCTCGACAATAGACTACCTTTTATAATGAGAAGGCTACCATCAATTAGAATAACAAAAATCTTGACAAAAAACTACGTTCCATAATCACAAGGCTACCATCCCTTAGATTAACAAAAATCTCGACAACAGACTACCTTCCATAAAGACAAAGCTACCATCCATTGGAGTAACAAAGATATCGACAACACACTACCTTCCATAATGACAAGGATACCATCCAATGGATTAACAAAAATCTCGACAACACACTACCTTCCATAATGACTAGGCTACCATCCATTGGAGTAACAAAAATCTCGACAATAGACTACCTTCCATAACGACAAGGATAAATCCATTTTAGTAACAAAAATATCGACAACACACTACCTTCCATAATGACAAGGCTACCATCCATCGTAGTGACAAACTCTCGACAATATACTACCTTCTATAATGACAAGGCTACCATCTATTGGAGTAACAAAAATCTCGATAATAGACTACCTTCCATAATGACAAGGCTACAATCTATTATATTAACGAAAATATCGACAATAGACTACCTTTCATTATGATAAGGCTACCATCCAATGGAGTAACAAAAATCTCGACAACAGACTACCTTCCATAATGATTAGGTTACCATCAATTGGAGTAACAAAAATCTCGACAACAGACTACCTTCCATAATGACAAAGCTACAATCTATTATATTAACAAAAATATTGACAATAAACTACCTTTCATAATGACAAGGCTACCATCCATTGGAGTAACAAAAATCTCGGCAAAAGACTACGTTCTATAATGACAAGGCTACCATCCATTGGAATAACAAAAATATCGACAACAGACTAACTTCCATAATTACAAGGCTACAATCTATTATAGTAACTAAAATATCGACAACATACTACCTTCTATAATGAAAAGGCTACCATCCAATGGAGTAACAAAAATCTCGACAACAGACTACCTATTATAATGATTAGGCTACCATCAATTGGAATAACAAAAATCTCAACAACAGACTACCTTCCATAATGACAAAGCTACAATCTATTATATTAACAAAAATATTTACAATAGACTACCTTTCATAATGACAAGGCTACCATCCATTAGAATAACAAAAATCTCGACAACAGACTACGTTCAATAATGAGAAGGCTACCATCTATTGGAGTAACAAAAATCTCGACAATAGACTACCTTCCGTAATGACAAGGCTACAATCTAATATAATAAAGAAAATCTCGACAAGAGACTACCATTCATAATGACAAGGCTACCATCCATTGGAATAACAAAAATCTCGACAACAAACTATGTTCCATAATGACAAGGCTACCATCCCTTAGAGTAACAAAAATCTCGACAACATACTACCTTCCATAATTACAAAGCTACCATCCATTGGAGTAACAAAGATATCGATAACATACTACCTTCCATAAAGACAAGGCTACCATCCACTAGAGTAACAAAAATCACGAAAATAGACTACCTTCCATAATGACAAGGCTATAATCCATTGGAGTATGAAAAATCTCGGCAACATACTACATTCCATAACGACAAGGCTACCATCCATTGGAGTAACTAAAATCTCGACAACAGACTACCTTCCATAATGACAAGGCTACCATCCATTGTAGTGACAAAAATCTCGACAATATACATACCTTCTATAATGACAAGGCTACCATCCATTGGAGTAACAAAAAACTCGACAATAGACTACCTTCCATAATGACAAGGCTACAATCTATTACAGTAACGAAAATCTCGACAATAGACTACCTTTCATAATGACAAGGCTACCATCCATTGGAATAACAAAAATCTCGGCAAGAGACTACGTTCTATAATGACAAGGCTACCATCCATTGGAGTAACAAAAATCTCGACAATAGACTACCTTCCATAATTACAAGGCTACAATCTATTATAGTAACGAAAATCTCGACAATAGACTACCTTTCATAATGACAAGGCTACCATCCATTGGAATAACAAAAATATCGACAACAGACTACCTTCCATAATGACAAGGCTACCATCCATTGGAGTAACTAAAATCTCGACAAAATACTACCTTCCATAATGAAAAGGCTACCATCCAATGGAGTAACCAAAATCTCGACAACAGACTACCTTCTATAATGATTAGGCTACCATCAATTGGAGTAACAAAAATCTCGACAACAGACTACCTTCCATAATGAACAAGCTACAATCTATTATATTAACAAAAATATTGACAATAGACTACCTTTCATAATGACAAGGCTACCATCCATTGGAATAACAAAAATCTCGACAACAAACTACATTCAATAATGACAAGGCTACCATCTATTTTAAGTAACAAAAATCTCGACAATAGACTACCTTCCATAATGACAAGGCTACAATCTATTATAGTAAAGAAAATCTCGACAATAGACTACCTTTCATAATGATAAGGCTACCATCCATTGGAATAACAAAAATCTCGACAACAAACTACGTTCGATAATGAAAAGGCTACCATCCCTTAGAGTAACAAAAATCTCGACAACAGACTACCTTCCATAATTACAAAGCTACCATCCATTGGAGTAACAAAGATATCGACAACATACTACCTTCCATAATGACAAGGCTACCATCCATTGGAGTAACAAAAATTTCGACAATAGACTACCTTCCATAATGACAAGGCTACAATCTATTACAGTTACGAAAATCTCGACAATAGACTACCTTTCATAATGACAAGGCTACCATCCATTGGAATAACAAAAATCTCGGCAAGAGACTACGTTCTATAATGACAAGGCTACCATCCATTGGAGTAACAAAAATCTCGACAATAGACTACCTTCCATAATTACAAGGCTACAATCTATTATAGTAACGAAAATCTCGACAATAGACTACCTTTCATAATGACAAGGCTACCATCCATTGGAATAACAAAAATATCGACAACAGACTACCTTCCATAATGACAAGGCTACCATCCATTGGAGTAACTAAAATCTCGACAAAATACTACCTTCCATAATGAAAAGGCTACCATCCAATTGAGTAACCAAAATCTCGACAACAGACTACCTTCTATAATGATTAGGCTACCATCAATTGGAGTAACAAAAATCTCGACAACAGACTACCTTCCATAATGAACAAGCTACAATCTATTATATTAACAAAAATATTGACAATAGACTACCTTTCATAATGACAAGGCTACCATCCATTGGAATAACAAAAATCTCGACAACAAACTACATTCAATAATGACAAGGCTACCATCTATTTTAAGTAACAAAAATCTCGACAATAGACTACCTTCCATAATGACAAGGCTACAATCTATTATAGTAAAGAAAATCTCGACAATAGACTACCTTTCATAATGATAAGGCTACCATCCATTGGAATAACAAAAATCTCGACAACAAACTACGTTCGATAATGAAAAGGCTACCATCCCTTAGAGTAACAAAAATCTCGACAACAGACTACCTTCCATAATTACAAAGCTACCATCCATTGGAGTGACAAAGATATCGACAACATACTACCTTCCATAATGACAAGGCTACCATCCATTGGAGTAACAAAAATCACGAAAACAGACTACCTTCCATAATGACAAGTGTACCAACCATTGGAGTATCAAAAATCCCGACAACAGACTGCCTTCCATAATGACAAGGGTACCATCGTTGGAGTAACCAAAATATCCACAAGAGACTACCTTCCATAATGACAAGGCTATAATCCATTGGAGTATGAAAATTCTCGGCAACAGACTACACTCCATAACCACAAGGCTACCATCCATTGGAGTAACTAAAATCTCGACAACAGACTACCTTCCATAATTACAGGGCTACCATCCATTGTAGTGACAAAAATCTCGACAATATACTACCTTCTATAATGACAAGGCTACCATCCATTGGAGTAACAAAAAAGTCGATAATAGACTACCTTCCATAATAACAAGGCTACAATCTATTATAGTAACTAAAATCTCGACAATAGACTACCTTTTATAATGAGAAGGCTACCATCAATTAGAATAACAAAAATCTTGACAAAAAACTACGTTCCATAATGACAAGGCTACCATCCCTTAGATTAACAAAAATCTCGACAACAGACTACCTTCCATAAAGACAAAGCTACCATCCATTGGAGTAACAAAGATATCGACAACACACTACCTTCCATAATGACAAGGATACCATCCAATGGAGTAACAAAAATCTCGACAACACACTACCTTCCATAATGACTAGGCTACCATCCATTGGAGTAACAAAAATCTCGACAATAGACTACCTTCCATAACGACAAGGATAAATCCATTTTAGTAACAAAAATATCGACAACACACTACCTTCCATAATGACAAGGCTACCATCCATCGTAGTGACAAACTCTCGACAATATACTACCTTCTATAATTACAAGGCTACCATCTATTGGAGTAACAAAAATCTCGATAATAGACTACCTTCCATAATGACAAGGCTACAATCTATTATATTAACGAAAATATCGACAATAGACTACCTTTCATAATGATAAGGCTACCATCCAATGGAGTAACAAAAATCTCGACAACAGACTACCTTCCATAATGATTAGGTTACCATCAATTGGAGTAACAAAAATCTCGACAACAGACTACCTTCCATAATGACAAAGCTACAATCTATTATATTAACAAAAATATTGACAATAAACTACCTTTCATAATGACAAGGCTACCATCCATTGGAGTAACAAAAATCTCGGCAAAAGACTACGTTCTATAATGACAAGGCTACCATCCATTGGAATAACAAAAATATCGACAACAGACTACCTTCCATAATTACAAGGCTACAATCTATTATAGTAACTAAAATATCGACAACATACTACCTTCTATAATGAAAAGGCTACCATCCAATGGAGTAACAAAAATCTCGACAATAGACTACCTTCTATAATGATTAGGCTACCATCAATTGGAATAACTAAAATCTCAACAACAGACTACCTTCCATAATGACAAAGCTACAATCTATTATATTAACAAAAATATTTACAATAGACTACCTTTCATAATGACAAGGCTACCATCCATTAGAATAACAAAAATCTCGACAACAGACTACGTTCAATAATGAGAAGGCTACCATCTATTGGAGTAACAAAAATCTCGACAATAGACTACCTTCCGTAATGACAAGGCTACAATCTAATATAGTAAAGAAAATCTCGACAAGAGACTACCATTCATAATGAGAAGGCTACCATCCATTGGAATCACAAAAATCTCGACAACAAACTATGTTCCATAATGACAAGGCTACCATCCCTTAGAGTAACAAAAATCTTGGCAACATACTACCTTCCATAATTACAAAGCTACCATCCATTGGAGTAACAAAGATATCGATAACATACTACCTTCCATAAAGACAAGGCTACCATCCATTAGAGTAACAAAAATCACGAAAATAGACTACCTTCCATAATGACAAGGCTATAATCCATTGGAGTATGAAAAATCTCGGCAACATACTACATTCCATAACGACAAGGCTACCATCCATTGGAGTAACTAAAATCTCGACAACAGACTACCTTCCATAATGACAAGGCTACCATCCATTGTAGTGACAAAAATCTCGACAATATACTACCTTCTATAATGACAAGGCTACCATCCATTAGAGTAACAAAAAACTCGACAATAGACTACCTTCCATAATGACAAGGCTACAATCTATTACAGTAACGAAAATCTCGACAATAGACTACCTTTCATAATGACAAGGCTACCATCCATTGGAATAACAAAAATCTCGGCAAGAGACTACGTTCTATAATGACAAGGCTACCATCCATTGGAGTAACAAAAATCTCGACAATAGACTACCTTCCATAATTACAAGGCTACAATCTATTATAGTAACGAAAATCTCGACAATAGACTACCTTTCATAATGACAAGGCTACCATCCATTGGAATAACAAAAATATCGACAACAGACTACCTTCCATAATGACAAGGCTACCATCCATTGGAGTAACTAAAATCTCGACAAAATACTACCTTCCATAATGAAAAGGCTACCATCCAATGGAGTAACCAAAATCTCGACAACAGACTACCTTCTATAATGATTAGGCTACCATCAATTGGAGTAACAAAAATCTCGACAACAGACTACCTTCCATAATGAACAAGCTACAATCTATTATATTAACAAAAATGTTGACAATAGACTACCTTTCATAATGACAAGGCTACCATCCATTGGAATAACAAAAATCTCGACAACAAAATACATTCAATAATGACAAGGCTACCATCTATTTTAAGTAACAAAAATCTCGACAATAGACTACCTTCCATAATGACAAGGCTACAATCTATTATAGTAAAGAAAATCTCGACAATAGACTACCTTTCATAATGATAAGGCTACCATCCATTGGAATAACAAAAATCTCGACAACAAACTACGTTCGATAATGAAAAGGCTACCATCCCTTAGAGTAACAAAAATCTCGACAACAGACTACCTTCCATAATTACAAAGCTACCATCCATTGGAGTAACAAAGATATCGACAACATACTACCTTCCATAATGACAAGGCTACCATTCATTGGAGTAACAAAAATCACGAAAACAGACTACCTTCAATAATGACAAGTGTACCAACCATTGGAGTATCAAAAATCCCGACAACAGACTGCCTTCCATAATGACAAGGGTACCATCGTTGGAGTAACCAAAATATCCACAAGAGACTACCTTCCATAATGACAAGGCTATAATCCATTGGAGTATGAAAATTCTCGGCAACAGACTACACTCCATAACCACAAGGCTACCATCCATTGGAGTAACTAAAATCTCGACAACAGACTACCTTCCATAATGACAAGGCTACCATCCATTGTAGTGACAAAAATCTCGACAATATACTACCTTCTATAATGATAAGGCTACCATCCATTGGAGTAACAAAAAAGTCGATAATAGACTACCTTCAATAATGACAAGGCTACCATCCATTAGAGTAACTAAAATCTCGACAACATACTACCTTCCATAATGAAAAGGCTACCATCCAATGGAGTAACCAAAATCTCGACAACAGACTACCTTCTATAATGATTAGGCTACCATCAATTGGAGTAACAAAAATCTCGACAACAGACTACCTTCCATAATGACAAAGCTACAATCTATTATATTAACAAAAATATCGACAATAGACTACCTTTCATAATGACAAGGCTACCATCCATTGGAATAACAAAAATCTCGGCAACAGACTACGTTCTATAATGACAAGGCTACCATCCATTGGAGTAACAAAAATCTCGACAATAGACTACCTTCCATAATTACAAGGCTACAATCTATTATAGTAACAAAAATCTCGACAATAGACTACCTTTCATAATGACAAGGCTACCATCCATTGGAATAACAAAAATATCGACAACAGACTACCTTCCATAATGACAAGGCTACCATCGATTAGAGTAACTAAAATCTAGACAACATACTACCTTCCATAATGAAAAGGCTACCATCCAATGGAGTAACAAAAATCTCGACAACAGACTACCTTCTATAATGATTAGGCTACCATCAATTGGAGTAATTAAAATCTCGACAACAGACTAACTTCCATAATGACAAAGCTACAATTTATTATATTAACAAAAATATTGACAATAGACTACCTTTCATAATGACAAGGCTACCATCCATTGGAATAACAAAAATCTCGACAACAGACTACGTTCAATAATGACAAGGCTACCATCTATTGGAGTAACAAAAATCTCGACAATAGACTACCTTCTGTAATGACAAGGCTACAATCTATTATAGTAAAGAAAATCTCGACAATAGACTACCTTTCATAATGACAAGGCTACCATCCATTGGAATAACAAAAATCTTGACAACAAACTACGTTCCATAATGACAAGGCTACCATCCCTTAGAGTAACAAAAATCTCGACAACAGACTACCTTCCATAATTACAAAGCTACCATCCATTGGAGTAACAAGGATATCGACAACATACTACCTTCCATAATGACAAGGCTACCATCCATTGGAGTAACAAAAATCACGAAAACAGACTACCTTCCATAATGACAAGTGTACCATCCATTGGAGTATCAAAAATCCTGACAACAGACTGCCTTCCATAATGACAAGGGTACCATCGTTGGAGTAACCAAAATATCCGCAAGAGACTACCTTCCATAATGACAAGGCTATAATCCATTGGAGTATGAAAAATCTCGGCAACAGACTACCTTCCATAACGACAAGGCTACCATCCATTGGAGTAACTAAAATCTCGACATCAGACTACCTTCCATAATGACAAGGCTACCATCCATTGTAGTGACAAAAATCTTGACAATATAATACCTTCTATAATGACAAGGCTACCATCCATTGGAGTAAAAAAAACTCGACAATAGACTACCTTCCATAATGACAAGGCTACAATCTATTATAGTAACGAAAATCTCGACAATAGACTACCTTTCATAATGACAAGGCTACCATCAATTAGAATAACAAAAATTTCGACAAAAAACTACGTTCCATAATGATAAGGCTACCATCCCTTAGAGTAGTAAAAATCTCGACAACAGACTACCTTCCATAATGACAAAGCTACCATCCATTGGAGTAACAAACATATCGACAACATACTACATTCCATAATGACAAGGCTACCATCCAATGGAGTAACAAAAATCTCTACAAAGTCTACCTTCCATAATGACTAGGCTACCATCCATTGGAGTAACAAAAATCTCGACAATAGACTTCCTTCCATAACGACAAGGTTAAATCCATTGTAGTAAAAAAAAAAATCTCGACAACACACTACCTTCAATAATGACAAGGCTACCATCCATCATAGTGACAAACTCTCGACAATATACTACCTTCTATAATGACAAGGCTACCATCCATTGGAGTAACAAAAATCTCGACAATAGACTACCTTCCATAATGACAAGGCAACAATCTATTATGGTAACGAAAATCTTGACAATAGACTACCTTTCATAATGACAAGGCTACCATCCAGTGGAGTAACAAATATCTCGACAACAGACTACCTTCCATAATGATTAGGCTACCATCAATTGGAGTAACAAAAATCTCGACAACAGACTACCTTCCATAATGACAAAGCTACAATCTATTATATTAACAAAAATATCGACAATAGACTACCTTTCATAATGACAAGGCTACCATCCATTGGAATAACAAAAATCTCGGCAACAGACTACGTTCTATAATGACAAGGCTACCATCCATTGGAGTAACAAAAATCTCGACAATAGACTACCTTCCATAATTACAAGGCTACAATCTATTATAATAACGAAAATCTCGACAATAGACTACCTTTCATAATGACAAGGCTACCATCCATTGGAATAACAAAAATATCGACAACAGACTACCTTCCATAATGACAACGCTACCATCCATTAGAGTAACTAAAATCTCGACAACATACTACCTTCCATAATGAAAAGGCTACCATCCAATGGAGTAACAAAAATCTCGACAACAGACTACCTTCTATAATGATTAGGCTACCATCAATTGGAGTAATAAAAATCTCGACAACAGACTAACTTCCATAATGACAAAGCTACAACATATTATATTAACAAAAATATTGACAATAGACTACCTTTCATAATGACAAGGCTACCATCCATTGGAATAACAAAAATCTCGACAACAGACTACGTTCAATAATGACAAGGCTACCATCTATTGGAGTAACAAAAATCTCGACAATAGACTACCTTCTGTAATGACAAGGCTACAATGTATTATAGTAAAGAAAATCTCGACAATAGACTACCTTTCATAATGACAAGGCTACCATCCATTGGAATAACAAAAATCTCGACAACAAACTACGTTCCATAATGACAAGGCTACCATCCCTTAGAGTAATAAAAATCTCGACAACAGACTACCTTCCATAATTACAAAGCTACAATCCATTGGAGTAAAAAGATTATCGACAACATACTACCTTCCATAATGACAAGGCTACCATCGATTAGAGTAACTAAAATCTCTACAACATACTACCTTCCATAATGAAAAGGCTACCATCCAATGGAGTAACAAAAATCTCGACAATAGACTACCTTCTATAATGATTAGGCTACCATCAATTGGAGTAATAAAAATCTCGACAACAGACTAACTTCCATAATGACAAAGCTACAATCTATTATATTAACAAAAATATTGACAATAGACTACCTTTCATAATGACAAGGCTACTATCCATTGGAATAACAAAAATCTCGACAACAGACTACGTTCAATAATGACAAGGCTACCATCTATTGGAGTAACAAAAATCTCGACAATAGACTACCTTCTGTAATGACAAGGCTACAATCTATTATAGTAAAGAAAATCTCGACAATAGACTACCTTTCATAATGACAAGGCTACCATCCATTGGAATAACAAAAATCTCGAAAACAAACTACGTTCCATAATGACAAGGCTACCATCCCTTAGAGTAACAAAAATCTCGACAACAGACTACCTTCCATAATTACAAAGCTACCATCACTACGCCAAAAACTGCTTTTTGCAGCGCCTCTACTAAAGCGCTTATTGAAAAAGCGCTGCCATAGCCTTCACAAAAAACAAAATTAAAAAAAAGGGAAACCTACGAAGGCGCTTTTTTAAAAGCGCTGGCATAGGTGGGGGATACGAAAGCGCTTTTTTAAAAGCGCTGGCATAGGTGGGGGATATGAAGGCGCTTTTTAAAAAGCGCTGTGGAAGATTGGCCTTTGAAAGCGTTTTCAAAAGCGCTGGCATAGGGACAGCTGTAAAACTATTTTATTCATAGTTGCTGAGGTATTTTGGTTATCAGTGCTAACACAAACCCTTTGCAACCTTTCCTCCGAATCGAAACCCATTTCAGGTAAGAAGAATCCTTTCATTCCTCATCGTATCTCATTGCAATCCTAATTTCTTCAACAAATTGTATAATTTCCAGTAAATCGAAGAGTTCAAAGGAGAAAATCGCTTCAAGGTTTGATTGTCATACTCATACTGTTTCTTTTCCATGTTTGCTTGACAATAAAATCATTACTTGACATACTTATGCTATTTCATTTCTTCGACTGATAGAGTTGCACATTGACACCGCAATTTATAAAATTGGTATGAATTTATCTGTGTTAGTTGAAAAGTTTTCACAGTTCTTATTCGATCGATTCTCCATGCTTCAATGATGTTCTTTTCTCCAAGTTTTGACTTTTTTAGTTTGATTTTCTGATGGGTTTATGTGACTGAGATGAAATTTGAGGTTTCCTTCCCCAAGTTTTCATAGTTACTATTAGAGATTGAAGTTATTGATATGAAAGAATGTATTATGTAGAACAAAGAAACTACTACGTGCATTTATCATTGACAACATATAGAAATTGGGTTAAATTATCATCCTAGACTAATTTTAAGCAAAGTCTAATCATTAGTCTTCAAAAAATAACCGAGCTCATTGATGAGTTTTAATTATGAGTTTTGGATTATAAGTTAAAGTTCCAGAAAGACAAATGGTATATGAGGTAATAGTTGCTGGCATCGACTACTGATAAGTATGTATTTTAGTTGTTTGTTTCTACAAAATTAGGTTTTATGGTCTTATCATTAAATCTTTGAGATCTAAGAATGAGGCAAAGTTTACTTGGAAATTGTTGTACATGTTTATGAGTATAATCCTCATTTTGAGTTGAGGTTAGGGACTACATCTATTCATATTTTATGTTGTGTGTGCTTAAATTTGATTGTAATTTTAATTGTTTTGAATATCTTCTCTGTGAGTTTCTATGGCTAACTGATGTACACGTGTAGCACAAGTGAAATGTGTAGCATTAATGAAATGTTTGTTGTTTCCAATTTTAAATTCGTCTGCACAGTCCTACCAAATTGATTAGATTGTTGTTAATTGGTGGAAGTAGATGTTGGATACTTGATTTTACTATTATCAACTAATAGTATTAAGTAAGTTTAGTTCATTATATCTTCACTGTTAGCCGAAGTACGTGGAAGTGTATATCTAGTTCTTCTATTTTTACTCACTATGTTTTCATTTTGTGTGTCTCAGCTGGAAGTACGTGGAAGTGTATATCGCTTCTTTAAACCTTCAGGTAAGCCAGTCACAAAACCTTTCTACGAATATAAACTCTTGATAAGTTAGTATTTCTATTTGAGATATGTTATATTATGAATTAATGATTTCGTTTAATTGTTTGTTTCCAACCTTCGATTCTGCGATTCTTTGATGAAAGGGAAATGGTTGGCAGAAGATCTGAAACGAACATGGTTTAAATTTACCAGTGTTTTTGATGCATGACAAGTTAGTGTAGGTACTACGAACCTTAAACCAAATATCTTAAATCCTAATTCAAATATTTGGTGCATGACAAGTTAGTGTAGGTAATAGGAACCTTAAACAAAATTTCTTAAATCCTAGTTTAAAGATTTGTCATCACTTCTCCTCTTTTGTACCCTCTCATTCCATTGCCTTGCCACACTAGATAACCAAAAACTGTTCTAGTCTTCAACTGGAGTATTCACTCAGTTTGAAAGCATAGGAGGTGCCTCTGTTCTTATTTAGATAATTTCATGATTCATTTGTGTAACAAAAGTGCACACATTTAGCTGTTTGCTATGCTTGATGTTTAATATCTATGTTTTCCTTTCCTTTGCACTCTACTTTTGTATCTTTTATGTTGTTCTGGTGTATATGTTGAAATATAATTTTTGTATTACTAATAGAAATATCAAGTAAAATATATGTGTAGTTCTGAAGTTTTAATTTTTACATAAGTGAAATTAAAAAGACCCGGGAATTTATTATGTATATAAAAATTGAAAGCTCCATTGTCACTCTCATTTATCATGCATTTATGATTTGTTTTTCTTCTCTCTCTGAACCTTAGTATGAATTTTGATTGAATCACAGGGAGAAAGAATTAGCTGCTGTTAAGATAAATGCAGCAGATGTTGATATAATTGCAAACGAACTAGAGGTAACTTCTTCAACATGTACAGAAATCTATCTAGTAAGCTTACATTCCAATTAATTAACATACTTTTCTTATACAACAGTTGGACAAAAAGGTGGCTGAAAGAACCTTGCGTGAGCATAAAGGTTGCTGTTGCTGCCATTCGTCAACGATTTAATATCGATTTTTAGATAAAAATTACATCAGTTATTGTAATTTAAATTTGTGTGTGACTCCTTTGTGGGAGATTGATTTTAAGTGTTATTGTGGTAGGAAAAAGCTTTGAAACTTTCTCCGATTGAAGAAATTCGAACTGTCCTTGATCGTAGTGTACGCGGGACGCTCTCAACATTTTCAAAGGTTTCTATCCTATTCTTGAATTGACTTGAATAACTGATTGTTTTTACTTTTATTTTCCGGCTCAGTGTGAATTTCTAATGATTATAGTTGAGTGGAATTCATGAGCTGCGGTTGTGTTTTTGTTTATATTTAGACTGTTATGGCAGTATAGGGCTGTATATGGCAGTATGGCAGTATTGATAGCATTGAAACGAGCACGTTTCAGGGATTCATCAAACATCAATGAAAATCTTAAACACAATGAACCATGCAACACATTAGTTAGCGTGTAGATGTTAGAATTTAGGACTATAGGACTATACCAAAAATATCTGACGGGATTTTTCCGTTGCTAAATCTTCCGGTTGCTTCTCCTCCGATGAAATCTTTACCGTAAGGTTTGAAATCCGACTTCACTATTGTTTGAATATAATTGTTATTACCTGTATCCAAGACTGAATCACTAGTATCCGACTTCACTAGTTAGTAATTAGTTATGAGTTGTTTAGCACATGCTTAAGGTGAGGCAAGAATAACTATGAATTTGATTACCTGATATGTTGAATTTCTTTACAGGTAATTAATTATTATTTTGCTATAGTTGCGTGACTAATTAGTTGCTATAGTCAAACCATGGATAAAAAATGGATGACTGCCAATCGATTGTCGAAAGAGTATGAGGATGGGGTATCAAAATTCGTTAAGTTTGCCGTTGCGCACGCCAGAGAACCCAATGGAATGATATGTCCTTGCTTGAGATGCTGTTATGGGAGACGGGTTGACGCGGTTCAGTTGGAATCGCATTTACTGATGCATGGAATTGATAGAAGTTATGCATGTTGGAATTTGCATGGTGAGAAAAGTAGCGGGAATGTTGAATCGAGTTATAATACGACGTATGCTTCAAATGAGGATTTCGCAGACGCATACGATTATGATCGAGTCGAAGAGATTGCAGAAGCGCTTGAAGAAGATCTTGAGGATTGTCCCAAAATGTTCGAGAGGTTGGTAAGCGATGTAGAGAAACCGTTGTATGATGGTTGTACAAAATTCACAAGATTGTCTGCGGTGTTAAAGTTGTACAACTTAAAGGCGGACAACGGATGGTCGGATAAAAGTTTCACACAGTTATTAGCCCTCGTGAAAGAAATGCTACTAGAGGATAATGTTCTTCCCAATCGAACGTATGAGGCCAAAAAGATGTTGTCCTCTATTGGCATGAGCTATGAAAAGATACATGCATGTCCAAAAGATTGCGTTTTATTTCGAAACGAGTACGCAGTGTTAAATGAGTGTCCTAAATGCGGTGCCCCTCGATATAAGGAAAAGTTGTCTCCGGAAAAGGTGTTATGGTATTTTCCTATAATTCCGAGATTTAGGCGCATGTATCGTAGTGAGACCGATTCAAGACACTTGACTTGGCATGCAGATGAAAGAATTATTGATGGGAAGTTGCGACATCCGGCATACTCACCACAGTGGACGAAAGTTGATATTGATTATCCTGAATTTGGAAAAGAAGCAAGAAATCTTCGCTTGTCGTTGTCTACTGATGGAATGAACCCGCATGGTATTCAAAGTATCTCGCATAGCACCTGGCCTGTGATTCTTATGATATATAACCTACCTCCGTGGCTATGTATGAAGCGTAAGTACATGATGCTATCTATGTTAATTTCTGGGCCCAAACAACCAGGGAATGACATAGACGTGTACTTGGCACCCTTAGTCGAAGATTTGAAGTTTTTGTGGGAGACCGGTGTGGAGGTTTACGATGGGTATAGGAAAGAAAGTTTCAACTTGAGGGCGATGTTGTTTGGAACAATTAATGATTTTCCGGCGTACGGAAATCTATCAGGGTACAGCATTAAGGGTCAAAAAGCGTGTCCTGTTTGTGAAGATGAAACCGATACGATGCGATTGAACTTTTGTCAGAAGAATGTTTTTCTCGGTCATCGTAGATTCTTAAATTCTAATCATCACTATCGTGGGTGGAGAAAGGCATTCAATGGAGAGGCAGAACACGGTAGAGCTCCACATATGTTGACAGGTGATCAGATTTTTGAAAAGGTGAAAGATGTGAGTACTGAGTTTGGCAAGCCTTTTGCACATAGACTTATCACGAGTGGGTGGAAGAAGAGGTCGATTTTTTTTGAACTTCCATATTGGAAGTCGTTGTACGTAAGACATTTCCTCGATGTTATGCATATTGAAAAAAATGTATTTGATAGTGTTATTGGTACGTTACTCAATATACAAGGAAAGTCTAAGGATGGCATTAACATAAGGAAGGACATGTTAAACATGGGAATTAGAACTGAATTGGCACCCGTGACGAAAGGAAGACGCACATATCTACCACCTGCTGTTTACACTCTATCTAGAAAGGAGAAGAAAATATTGTGTAAGTTCCTCAGTGAAGTTAAAGTTCCAGAAGGCTACTCATCAGATATTAGAAGACTTGTGTCAATGAAAGACCTAAAGTTAAAGAGTTTAAAGACTCATGATTGCCATGTTATAATGGAACATTTTCTACCAATAGGTATACGTTCTATTCTGCCAGAAAAAGTAAGGAGCGCAATAACTAAGTTGTGTTTTTTCTTCAAGTCAATTTGCAGCAAGGTGATCGATCCTGCGATCTTACCAACATTGCAAAAAGAGGTGGTTGTTACTTTATGTGAGCTTGAAATGTATTTTCCTCCCTCGTTTTTTGACATAATGGTTCATCTAGTCGTTCATCTTGTCAAAGAGACACAGTTGTGCGGACCAGCTTATATGAGATGGATGTACCCTGCTGAACGTTATATGAAAATTTTAAAAGGGTACGTGAAAAACCGAAGTCGACCGGAGGGTTGTATTGCGGAACGATACATTGTTGAAGAAGCGGTTGAGTTTTGCACTGAATATCTGTCAAATGTTCAATCAATTGGACTCCCCAAATCTCATATTGTCGAGAAAAAAGAAGGAAAAAGACTAATTGGAAATAAAGTTGTGACAGTGTCAATGGTCGAACGGGATCAGGTGCATTTGTATGTTCTGCACAATGAGATTGAGGTTGAGCCGTATGCTGAAATGCACAAGGGTGTTCTTCGAGGTTTAAATCTGAATAGAAATGAGAATTGGATAGTACGAGAGCACAATCGAAGTTTCATACCGTGGTTTAAGGAACAAATTTATTCAAAGTATCGTTCGGATCCTGCTTCAGTAACAGAAAGGTTGAGATGTTTAGCATATGGTCCAAGTATGATTGTGTTTTCTTATAGCGCATACGCAATTAATGGATACACATTTTATACCAAAGAACAGGATGATAAAAGTACTATGCAGAATAGTGGTGTTACCTTGGTAGCTGAAGCGATGCACATATCAAGTGCGAATGACTTAAACCCGAAATTTGCAAATCTGTCATATTTTAGGGTTATCGAGCGCATTTTGTTGTTTGATTACGGGAAGTTTCAGATTCCTGTATTTGATTGCAAGTGGGTTGAAAATAATAATGGCGTACGAATGGATAAGTCAGGATTTTTGCAAGTGGATCTCAATAGGGTGGGGTACAAAGATGAACCTTTTATTCTAGCCTCTCAGGCTAAACAAGTGTTCTATGTCAATGATCGGACAAGTACAAAATGGTCTATAGTGCTTTTGTCTAACAAAGTAATTGATGAAAACATTGGAGATCAAGGTGATATTGGCGTTGGCATTGAATCTTGTTCAAGAAACGATCAAAATGAGAATGAACCTTGTACTAGAGATGATCATAATGAGGGTATTTGGATCAATCCAACCATCCGAGTTGTTAACAGAAGCGTAAAATATATTTCTACCAAGAAAAGAAAGAGACGTTAGTGAAAAAGGTATTATTATAATTATAGCCTAATATTGTAAGTAATATGTGAATAATGTTTTGAATTTTTGGCATATCTTTTGAACCGTTTTGAATTTTTGCGAATGTGTGACTAGTGTTTATTTAGTAGAACAATGTTTCCGGAGCTAATGGTGAGGTTTATTTCTTGCAAGTTTGGTTTTTTAGCATTTTATTCAATTTTGAGTTCCTTTAGTGCTATTCATATCTTTTTCGACTATCCATTTTCATGTAGTGTACTAATGTGCTTGTTTGACTTTTGTTACAGGTCTAATGGCTAGCAATGAAGAAAACCCGCAAGGAAACCAACAAGAAAACCCACCAGGAAACCAACAAGATCATGAAAACTCACAAGAATCAAATCATGCAGCGGATGATAATTCAGCAAATGATGTTGCACGAGGCATCACCATAATGCGCGAAATCATTCGTGCTAGAGATAAGGGAGTGATATATAATGTAGATTGGAATCATTCAAATCAAGTAGTTGGGGTTAATGCTTCAAAATTCACAAGCTATGTTGGTACACTTGTTCGTATGCATGTACCAATCTCCATATCTAGATGGAATGAGAAACAATGTGAAGCATTGAAGCAAGGAAAAGAAATGTTTTGGGAAGATGTTAACGTATGTATGTTATATGGTTTATATGGTTATATGTTTATAAGTTTATAAGTTTATATGGTGTATATGGTTTTTAAACTACTTATATGTTTATATGGTTTATATGGTTTTTAAATTACTTATATGTTTATATGGTTTATATGCAGCGGTCTTTTAACGTTCCAGATGAGCGTAAAGGCTTCGTACTTGGGTTGGCCGGGAAAAGATTTAGAGGGTGGAAAAATCTGTTGACGAACACCTATCTTAAGGATGACAAAGGAAAGTGGCTGGAAGAGTTCCCGGCCGGAAGGCCAGAAAAGTATAATCTTTTCATTAAACAAGAAGATTGGACTTAGTTTATTAGACAAAGAGATGACGAATTCCGGCAAAAGAGTGCCAAAAATAGTGAGAGAGCATCAAAGCCCGCGTATCCATACAAAAAAGGGCGTTTGGGATATGCACGCTTAGAGGAAAAAATTGTAAGTAATAAATAGAAATGATATGTTCTTATTAATTGTCTAAATGTGTTGTATTTGACGATCTAACCGTTTGTTTCTATGCATAGTTAGAGGAGACGAAAAGTGATGAAACCTCACTTCCAGCACATTTGTTGTGGAAGGAAGCTCGTGTGGGCAAGAATCAAGCTGTTGATCCAAGTGTTCTAAGAATTTATGATGAATGCGTAAGTATAACATTGTGTCTTAAATTAAATCAAATTTTTATGACTATTTAATTGATTTTTTTATCTCCATTATTTTCAGGAGACATTGTCACAAACGGAGTCCACCGGTGACGACCAGGATACGAGGAGCGTACTTAGTAAAGCACTGAATATTCTTGAGTATTCCGGTCGGGTGAGGGATAAAGGTCATGGTGTGACTCCAACCTCTTTCTACCAGCATTCTCGGAAAAGAAATCCTACCAATGCAGAAGTGATGAATGTACTTATGGAATTACAAGCAAAAGTCAATGCATTGGAAAGAGATAAAGAGGTATTAATGAGGGAAAAGGGCAATGCGGCAATGGCGAAAGAAACTAGTGACAACGCTAGTATCAACCGTCAGAATAAATTTCCTGAGGTAATTATAAATATATTGATAAATCTCTATTGTTCAAGTTTCTCATTTTTATTCCACCTCTTTCTATTATTGAATTAAAAGTAATATGTATGCATATTGGTTTAGGGCATTTCATCTTGCCAACTATACGTAATGGCATCAGATTATCACCTTGTTGGCAAGGGAAAAGTGTACAACATTTTGGGAGATTTAATTCATAATACACCGATCCCGGCTGGACACCTGAGAGTATCAGTAGATTATCCTATTGATCCCGATGCGTTGGTACCGGTACCTGACGTGGCCTTGGATATAAGATCGGTGCGAGACGCAGTAGGGTCGTTTGTTGCATGGCCCTTGGACCTCATTTTCATTGATGATGAGGTATGTTTAAAACCGTTAATATGAATCATTTAGATTTCAAATGTCAATTCTGAACCGTTAAGTTAATTATTTTTTAATATTAGCCTCCTACAAAACCCGCTAATAAGGGTAAGGAGATTTTGCAGCAAGGCGGCGAGTCTATGGCATCAATTCCAGAGGTACACTTAAATTGTTTATTATATGATATGAATTTAAAACTAAACGATTTTATAATTTACCTAAGTTATATGATTGTTAGGTATCTACGAAAGTGTCACAACAAGTGACCCAGCCTGTTCGTAGTAGACCACCCCCGAAAAAGTCAATGCATAAGGGGGGAAGAGGCGGGGGAAGAGGCGTTTTTGTACCTCAATATCGGAATACACTTGGAGTACTTTTGGAAACCTCAGATTTGAAGTCAAGTGGTATTCGTCGAATCCTTATGGATGCAGATATCTTAGGTCTTGACTGCGAAGAAATGATAGGAATGGACGAAATGACTGAGATATGACGCATGGTGAATTAGGCATCGACAATGTTCACGCATACATCCGGTATTCTGATAAATATATCATTTAATTAGTTGAACAATTTATTTACACATTTCAATGAAAATAGTCTAATGTTTATATGTTTATATTTAAGGTTGTTGTACGATAAAAAAATGCGCGAGACTGTATTGGCAAGACGCTTCCATTTCTTGTCTGCCCATATTGTCAGCGGAGCGACAATTGTCAGGGAACCGGGTTCAGTTAGGGAGTACTTAGTGAATCGATACACGACCTACGTCGGCAACCCAGATAGCTTGTCTATTTTGCCGTATAACACTGTTCCAGTGGGGTGAGTTTTTCATTTATTCTAATATATCTTTGTTTATTTTGCGTAGAAACTTTTCTTCTAAACTGTTGCTTAAATTTTTAGAAAACACTGGTTGTTGTTGGCTATCGATCCGATTAAAGAAGTTGTGTACTTTCTGAATTCGGTAGACGAGGAATGGACTAACTATCCCGCTATGAAGGAAACTGTTGATCAGTAAGTGAGATCGTTCTAACTATTCGTGTATATTTATATATTTAATTATTTCTGTGAGATTGATCTAAATATATGTTTTTATTTTCTTAGATCAATACAAATATTTCGTAGTCAAAGGGACGCACAGGTACCCCGGAGTAAATCATCAAATATTACTTGGATCAAAGTGCAGGTACAAAATTAGTTGCTTATAATAATAGTTATGTTACTTGATAAAATTACACGACAACTATAAAATATATTCTGTTTTTCTATGCAGTGTCTGTTACAGAATAACGATGTAGATTGCGGATACTTTTGCTTGAGGTTTATGAAAGAAATCCTTCATAAAAATCAAGTAGAGATTCCAAGCACGATATGGATTTATAACTTAGAATAATTTTGTATGATTTCTACATTTAATAACATCATGCATATACTGAAGTAATAATTTCTTATGTAGTACTTTGATGACCTCTATACTATGTCGTACACGAAAGTTCAAGTGGAAGAAGTCAAAGAGGAAATATGTCAATTTTATGTTGAAAACAGAATATTCTGATGGGTATGAATAAAATATTATTGTACGTGTTAGTTTGATTGTGTTGGAGCCTTTAATATTGTTTGTTTAATTTACCGTGTTGTTCATATTCATACTTTGCAGGATGACGACCGTGTCGGTGGAGCATTATTTTCGATGTAATTATATATGATTTAGTTACATATGTATATATATATGGTTACAAATTAACACGATACTTTGTATGTGATTTAGTTATGGTTACAAATGTATATATGGTTACAAATTTAGTTATATATGATTTAGTTACATATATATAAATAAGGATTGAATATTATATGGTATACCGGTTTCTGTTAATATAATACCGATTTCTTAAAATATATGTATAGATAAGGATTGAATTACAGGTTAAATTATTGGACCAAAAAAAAATTACAGGCCGCACAGGGAACCTCAAATTATAGGTTTCACTTTAAAAAATTTGTATGACCTACGAAAGCGCTTTTGGCTAAAAAGCGCTTTCGTAGGCAGGATAAATAAAAAAAAAATTAAATAGAAACCCCCTATCAAAGCGCTTTTTATGGAAAAAGCGCTGTGAAAGACCCCCCTATCAAAGCGCTTTTTCCATAAAGCGCTGTAAAAGCCATGATAAATAAAAAAACAAAAATTAAATAGAACCCCTATCAAAGCGCTTTTTATGGAAAAAGCGCTGGGAAAGACCCCCCTATCAAAGCGCTTTTTCCATAAAAAGCGCTGTAAAAGGCCTGATAAAAAAAAAAAAAAATTTAAATAGCACACCTATCAAAGCGCTTTTCAAAAAGCGCTGGGAAAGACCCCCCTATCAAAGCGCTTTTTAAGGAAAAAGCGCTGGGATAGGTCCACCTACGACAGCGCTTTTGGCCAGAAAAAAGCGCTTTCGTAGCCTACGCCAGCGCTGGCTACGGCAGCGCTTTTAAGCGCTTTTAAAGGGCAAAAAAAAGCGCTGTGAAAGCCCATTTTCGTAGTAGTACATCCATTGGAGTAAAAAGGATATCGACAACATACTACCTTCCATAATGACAAGGCTACCATCCATTGGAGTAACAAAAATCACGAAAACAGACTACCTTCCATAATGACAAGTGTACCATCCATTGGAGTATCAAAAATCCTGACAACAGACTGCCTTCCATAATGACAAGGGTACCATCGTTGGAGTAACCAAAATATCCACAAGAGACTACCTTCCATAATGACAAGGCTATAATCCATTGGAGTATGAAAAATCTCGGCAACAGACTACCTTCCATAACTACAAGGCTACCATCCATTGGAGTAACTAAAATCTCGACATCAGACTACCTTCCATAATGACAAGGCTACCATCCATTGTAGTGACAAAAATCTTGACAATATAATACCTTCTATAATGACAAGGCTACCATCCATTGGAGTAAAAAAAACTCGACAATAGACTACCTTCCATAATGACAAGGCTACAATCTATTATAGTAACGAAAATCTCGACAATAGACTACCTTTCATAATGACAAGGCTACCATCAATTAGAATAACAAAAATTTCGACAAAAAACTACGTTCCATAATGATAAGGCTACCATCCCTTAGAGTAGTAAAAATCTCGACAACAGACTACCTTCCATAATGACAAAGCTACCATCCATTGGAGTAACAAACATATCGACAACATACTACATTCCATAATGACAAGGCTACCATCCAATGGAGTAACAAAAATCTCTACAGCAGACTACCTTCCATAATGACTAGGCTACCATCCATTGGAGTAATAGAAATCTCGACAATAGACTTCCTTCCATAACGACAAGGCTAAATCCATTGTAGTAACAAAAATCTCGACAACACACTACCTTCAATAATGACAAGGCTACCTTCCATCATAGTGACAAACTCTCGACAATATACTACCTTCTATAATGACAAGGCTACCATCCATTGGAGTAACAAAAATCTCGACAATAGACTACCTTCCATAATGACAAGGCAACAATCTATTATGGTAACGAAAATATTGACAATAGACTACCTTTCATAATGACAAGGCTACCATCCAGTGGAGTAACAAATATCTCGACAACAGACTACCTTCCATAATGATTAGGCTACCATCAATTGGAGTAACAAAAATCTCGACAACAGACTACCTTCCATAATGACAAAGCTACAATCTATTATATTAACAAAAATATCGACAATAGACTACCTTTCATAATGACAAGGCTACCATCCATTGGAATAACAAAAATCTCGGCAACAGACTATGTTCTATAATGACAAGGCTACCATCCATTGGAGTAACAAAAATCTCGACAATAGACTACCTTCCATAATTACAAGGCTACAATCTATTATAGTAACGAAAATCTCGACAATAGACTTCCTTTCATAATGACAAGGCTACCATCCATTGGAATAACAAAAATATCGACAACAGACTACCTTCCATAATGACAACGCTACCATCCATTAGAGTAACTAAAATCTCGACAACATACTACCTTCCATAATGAAAAGGCTACCATCCAATGGAGTAACAAAAATCTCGACAACAGACTACCTTCTATAATGATTAGGCTACCATCAATTGGAGTAATAAAAATCTCGACAACAGACTAACTTCCATAATGACAAAGCTACAACATATTATATTAACAAAAATATTGACAATAGACTACCTTTCATAATGACAAGGCTACCATCCATTGGAATAACAAAAATCTCGACAACAGACTACGTTCAATAATGACAAGGCTACCATCTATTGGAGTAACAAAAATCTCGACAATAGACTACCTTCTGTAATGACAAGGCTACAATGTATTATAGTAAAGAAAATCTCGACAATAGACTACCTTTCATAATGACAAGGCTACCAATCATTGGAATAACAAAAATCTCGACAACAAGCTACGTTCCATAATGAAAAGGCTACCATCCCTTAGAGTAATAAAAATCTCGACAACAGACTACCTTCCATAATTACAAAGCTACAATCCATTGGAGTAAAAAGATTATCGACAACATACTACCTTCCATAATGACAAGGCTACCATCCATTGGAGTAACAAAAATCACGAAAATAGACTACCTTCCATAATGACAAGTGTACCATCCATTGGAGTATCAAAAATCCTGATAACAAACTGCCTTCCATAATGACAAGGCTACCATTGTTGGAGTAACCAAAATATCCACAAGAGACTACCTTCCATAATGACAAGGCTATATTCCATTGGAGTAACAAAAATCTCGACAATATAATACCTTCTATAATGACAAGGCTACCATCCATTGGAGTAAAAAAAAACTCGACAATAGACTACCTTCCATAATGACAAGGCTACAATCTATTATAGTAACGAAAATCTCGACAATAGACTACCTTTCATAATGACAAGGCTACCATCAATTAGAATAACAAAAATCTCTACAAAAAACTACGTTCCATAATGACAAGGCTACCATCCCTTAGAGTAATAAATATATCGACAATAGACTACCTTCCATAATGACAAAGCTACCATCCATTGGAGTAACAAACATATCGACAACATACTACATTCCATAATGACAAGGCTACCATCCAATGGAGTAACAAAAATCTCGACAACAGACTACCTTCCATAATGACTAGTCTACCATCCATTGGAGTAACAAAAATCTTGACAATAGACTACCTTTCATAATGACAAGGCTACCATCCAGTGGAGTAACAAATATCTCGACAACAGACTACCTTCCATAATGATTTGGCTACCATCAATTGGAGTAACAAAAATCTCGACAACAGACTACCTTCCATAATGACAAAGCTACATTCTATTATATTAACAAAAATATCGACAATAGACTACCTTTCATAATGAAAAGGCTACCATCCATTGGAATAACAAAAATCTCAACAACAGACTACGTTCAATAATGACAAGGCTACCATCCATTGGAGTAACAAAAATCTCGACAATAGACTACCTTCCATAACAACAAGGCTAAATCCATTGTAGTAACGAAAATCTCGATAACAGAGTACCTTCCATAATGACAAGGCTACCATCCATCATAATGACAAACTCTCGACAATATACTACCTTCTATAATAACAACGCTACCATCCATTGGAGTAACAAAAATCTCGACAATAGACTACCTTCCATAATGACAAGGCTACAATCTATTATAGTAACGAAAATCTCGACAATAGACTACCTTTCATAAAGATAAGGCTACCAACCAATGGAGTAACAAAAATTTCGACAACAGGCTACCATCCATTGGAATAACAAAAATCTCGACAACAAACTACGTTCCATAATGACAAGGCTACCATGCCTTAGAGTAACAAAAATCTCGACAATAGACTACCTTCCATAATGACAAAACTACCATCCATTGGAGTAACCAAGATATCAACAACAGACTACCTTCCATAATGACAAGGCTACCATCCAATGGAGTAACAAAAATCTCGACAACAGACTACCTTCTATAATGATTAGGCTACAATCAATTGGAGTAACAAAAATCTCGACAACAGACTACCTTCCATAATGACAAAGCTACAATCTATTATATTAACAAAAATATTGACAATAGACTACCTTTCATAATGACAAGGCCACCATCCATTGGAATAACAAAAATCTCGACAACAGACTATGTTCAATAACGACAAGGCTACCATCTATTGGAGTAACAAAAATCTCGACAATAGACTACCTTCTGTAATGACAAGGCTACAATCTATTATAGTAAAGAAAATCTCGACAATAGACTACCTTTCATAATGAAAAGGCTACTATCCATTGGAATAACAAAAATCTCAACAACAGACTACGTTCAATAATGACAAGGCTACCATCCGTTGGAGTAACAAAAATCTCGACAATAGACTACCTTCCATAACGACAAGGCTAAATCCATTGTAGTAACGAAAATCTCGATAACAGAGTACCTTCCATAATGACAAGGCTACCATCCATCGTAATGACAAACTCTCGACAATATACTACCTTTTATAATAACAAGGCTACAATCCATTGGAGTAACAAAAATCTCGACAATAGACTACCTTCCATAATGACAAGGCTACAATCTATTATAGTAACGAAAATCTCGACAATAGACTACCTTTCATAATGATAAGGCTACCATCCAATGGAGTAACAAAAATTTCGACAACAGACTACCTTCCATAATGATTAGGCTACCATCAATTGGAGTAACAAAAATCTCGACAATGGACTACCTTCCATAATGATAAAGCTGTAATCAATTATATTAACACAAATATCAACAATAGACTACCTTTCATAATGACAAGGCTACCATCCATTGGAATAACAAAAATCTCGACAACAAACTACGTTCCATAATGACAAGGCTACCATGCCTTAGAGTAACAAAAATCTCGACAATAGACTACCTTCCATATTGACAAAACTACCATCCATTGGAGTAACCATGATATCAACAACAGACTACCTTCCATAATGACAAGGCTACCATCCAATGGAGTAACAAAAATCTCGACAACAGACTACCTTTTATAATGATTAGGCTACAATCAATTGGAGTAACAAAAATCTCGACAACAGACTACCTTCCATAATGACAAAGCTACAATCTATTATATTAACAAAAATATTGACAATAGACTACCTTTCATAATGACAAGGCCACCATCCACTGGAATAACAAAAATCTCGACAACCGACTATGTTCAATAACAACAAGGCTACCATCTATTGGAGTAATAAAAATCTCGACAACAGACTACCTTCCATAATGACAAAGCTACATTCTATTATATTAACAAAAATATCGACAATAGACTACCTTTCATAATGAAAAGGCTACCATCCATTGGAATAACAAAAATCTCAACAACAGACTACGTTTAATAATGACAAGGCTACCATCCATTGGAGTAACAAAAATCTCGACAATAGACTACCTTCCATAACGACAAGGCTAAATCCATTGTAGTAACGAAAATCTCGATAACAGAGTACCTTCCATAATGACAAGGCTACCATCCATCGTAATGACAAACTCTTGACAATATACTACCTTCTATAATAACAAGGCTACCATCCATTGGAGTAACAAAAATCTCGACAATAGACTACCTTCCATAATGACAAGGCTACCATCCATTGTAGTAACGAAAATCTCGAAAATAGACTACCTTTCATAATGATAAGGCTACCATCCAATGGAGTAACAAAAATTTCGACAACAGACTACCTTCCATAATGATTATGCTACCATCAATTGGAGTAACAAAAATCTCGACAATGGACTACCTTCCATAATGACAAAGCTATAATCAATTATATTAACACAAATATCGACAATAGACTACCTTTCATAATGACAAGGCTACCATCCATTGGAATAACAAAAATCTCGACAACAAACTACGTTCCATAATGACAAGGCTACCATGCCTTAGAGTAGCAAAAATCTCGACAATAGACTACCTTCCATAATGACAAAACTACCATCCATTGGAGTAACCAAGATATCAACAACAGACTACCTTCCATAATGACAAGGCTACCATCCAATGGAGTAACAAAAATCTCGACAACAGACTACCTTCTATAATGATTAGGCTACAATCAATTGGAGTAACAAAAATCTCGACAACAGACTACCTTCCATAATGACGAAGCTACAATCTATTATATTAACAAAAATATTGACAATAGACTACCTTTCATAATGACAAGGCTACCATCCATTGGAATAACAAAAATCTCGACAACAAACTATGTTCCATAATGATAAGGCTACCATCCCTTAGAGTAACAAAAATCTTGACAACAGACTACCTTCCATAATTACAAAGCTACCATCCATTGGAGTAACAAAGATATCGACAACATACTACGTTCCATAATGACAAGGCTACTATCCATTGAAGTAACAAAAATCACGAAAACAGACTACCTTCCATAATGACAAGTGTACCATCCATTGGAGTATCAAAAATCCCGACAACAGACTGCCTTCCATAATGACAAGGGTACCATCGTTGGAGTAACCAAAATATCCACAAGAGACTACCTTCCATAATGACAAGGCTATAATCCATTGGAGTATGAAAAATCTCGGCAACAGACTACATTCTATAACGACAAGGCTACCATCCATTGGAGTAACTAAAATCTCGACAACAGACTACGTTCCATAATGACAAGGCTACCATCCATTATAGTGACAAAAATCTCGACAATATACTACCTTCTATAATGACAAGGCTACCATCCATTGGAGTAACAAAAAAATTGACAATAGACTACCTTCCATAATGACAAGGCTACAATCTATTATAGTAACGAAAATCTCGACAATAGACTACCTTTCATAATGACAAGGCTACCATCCAATGGAGTAACAAAAATCTCGACAACAAACTACCTTCCATAATGATTAGGCTACCATCCATTGGAGTAACTAAAATCTCGACAACATACTACCTTCCATAATGAAAAGGCTACCATCCAATGGAGTAACAAAAATCTCGACAACAGACTACCTTCTATAATGATTAGGGTACCATCAATTGGAGTAACAAAAATCTCGATAACAGACTACCTTCCATAATGACAAAGATACAATCTATTATATTAATAAAAATATTGACAATAGACTACCTTTCATAATGACAAGGCTACCATCCATTGGAATAACAAAAATCTAGACAACAGACTATGTTCAATAATGACAAGGCTACCATCTATTGGAGTAACAAAAATCTCGACAATAGACTACCTTTCGTAATGACAAGGCTACAATCTATTATAGTAAAGAAAATCTCGACAATAGACTACCTTTCATAATGACAAGGCTACCATCCATTGGAATAACAAAAATCTTGATAACAGACTACCTTCCATAATGACACGGCTACCATCCATTTGAGTACCAAAGATATCGACAACATACTACCTTCCATAATGACAATGCTACCATCCATTGGAGTAACAAAAATCACGACAATAGACTACCTTCCATAATGACAAGTGTACCATCCATTGGAGTATCAAAAATCCCGACAATAGACTGCCTTCCATAATGACAAGGGTACCATCGTTGGAGTAACCAAAATATCCACAAGAGACTACCTTCCATAATGACAAGGTTATAATCCATTGGAGTATGAAAAATCTCGGCAACAGACTACATTCCATAACGACAAGGCTACCATCCATTCGAGTAACTAAAATCTCGACAACAGACTACCTTCCATAATGACAAGGCTACCATCTATTGGAGTAACAAAAATCTCGACAATAGACTACCTTCTGTTATGACAAGGCTACAATCTATTATAGTAGAGAAAATCTCGACAATAGACTACCTTTCATAATGACAAGGCTACCATCCATTGGAATAACAAAAATCTCGACAACAAACTACGTTCCATAATGACAAGGCTACCATCCCTTAGAGTAACAAAAATCTCGACAACAGACTACCTTCCATAATTACAAAGCTACCATCCATTGGAGTAACAAGGATATCGACAACATACTACCTTCCATAATGACAAGGCTACCATCCATTGGAGTAACAAAAATCACGAAGACAGACTACCTTCCATAATGACAAGTGTACTATCCATTGGAGTATCAAAAATCCTGACAACAAACTGCCTTCCATAATGACAAGGGTACCATCGTTGGAGTAACCAAAATATCCACAAGAGACTACCTTCCATAATGACAAGGCTATAATCCATTGGAGTATGAAAAATCTCAGCAACAGACTACATTCCATAACGACAAGGCTACCATCCATTGCAGTAACTAAAATCTCGACAACAGACTACCTTCCATAATGACAAGGCTACCATCCATTGTAGTGACAAAAATCTCGACAATATAATACCTTCTATAATGACAAGGCTACCATCCATTGGAGTAAAAAAAAACTCGACAATAGACTACCTTACATAATGGCAAGGCTACAATCTATTATAGTAACGAAAATCTCGACAATAGACTACCTTTCATAATGACAAGGCTACCATCAATTAGAATAACAAAAATCTCGACAAAAAACTACGTTCCATAATGACAAGGCTACCATCCCTTAGAGTAATAAAAATCTCGACAACAGACTACCTTCCATAATGACAAAGATACCATCCATTGGAGTAACAAACATATCGACAACATACTACATTCCATAATGACAAGTCTACCATCCAATGGAGTAACAAAAATCTCGACAACAGACTACCTTCCATAATGACTAGGCTACCATCCATTGGAGTAACAAAAATCTCGACAATAGACTACCTTCCATAATGACAAGGCTAAATCCATTGTAGTAACAAAAATCTCGACAACACACTACCTTCCACAATGACAAGGCTACCATCCAATGGAGTAAGAAAAATCTCCACAACAAACTACCTTCCTTAATGATTAGGCTACCATCAATTGGATTAACAAAAATCTCGACAACAGACTACCTTCCATAATGACAAGGCAACAATCTATTATAGTAACAAAAATATCGATAATAGACTACCTTTCATAATGACAAGGCTACCATCCATTGGAATAACAAAAATGTCGACAACAGGCTACCTTCCATAATGATAAGGCTACCATCCATTGGAATAACAAAAATCTCGATAATAGACTACCTTCCATTATGACAAGGCTACAATCTATTATAGTAACGAAAATATCGACAATAGACTACCTTTCATAATGGCAAGGCTACCATCCATTAGAATAACAAAAATCTCGACAATAGACTACCTTCCATAATGACAAGGCTACAATCTATTATAGTTATGAAAATCTCGACAATATACTACCTTCCATAATGGCAAAGCTACCATCCATTGGAGTACCAAAGATATCAACAACATACTAACTTCCATAATGATAAGGCTACCATCCATTGGAGTAACAAAACTCACGTTAATAGACTACCTTCCATAATGACAACGCTACCATCCATTGGAATAACAAAAATATCGACAACACACTACCTTCCAAAATGACAAGGCTACCATCCAATGGAGTAAAAAAAAATTTGAAAACAGACTACCTTCCATAATGACTAGGCTTCCATCCATTGGAGTAACAAAAATCTCGAAAACATACTACCTTCCATAATGACAAGGCTACCATCCATTGGAGTAACAAAGATATCGACAACATACTACCTTCCATAATGACAAGGCTACCATCCATTGGAATAACAAAAATCTCGACAACAAACTACGTTCCATAATGACAAGGCTACCATCCCTTAGAGTAACAAAAATCTCGACTACAGACTACATTCCATAATGAAAAGGCTACCATCCATTGGAATAACAAAAATATCGAAAACAAACTACCTTCCATAATGATAAGGCTACCATCCATTGGAGTAACTAAAATCTCAACAACAGACTACCTTCCATAATGACAAGTCTTCCATCTATTATAGTAACTAAAATCTCGACAACAGACTACCTTCCATAATGACAAAGCTACCATCCATTGTAGTGACAAAAATCTCGACAATATACTAGCTTCTATAATGACAAAGCTACCATCCATTAGAGTAACAAAATTCTCGACAATAGACTACCTTCCGTAATGACAAGGCTACAATCATTTATAGTAACGAAAATCTAGACAATAGACTACCTTTCATAATAACAAGGTTGCCATCCATTGGAATAACAAAAATCTCGACAACAAACTACGTTCCATAATGACAAGGCTACCATCCCTTAGAGTAACAAAAATCTCGACAACAGACTAGCTTCCATAATGACAAAGCTACCATCCATTGGAGTAACAAAGATATCGGCAACATACTACCTTCCATAATGACAAGGCTACCATCCATTGTTGTAACAAAAATCACGAAAATAGACTACCTTCCATAATGAAAAGGCTTCAATCCATTGTAATAACAAAAATATCGACAACACACTACCTTCCATAATGACAAGGCTACAATCCAATGGAGTAACAAAATTCACGACAACAGACTACCTTCCATAATTACTAGGCTACCATCCATTGGAGTAACAAAAATCTAGACAACAGACTACCTTCCATAACTACAGGGTAAATCCATTGTAGTAACAAAAATATCGACAACAGACTACCTTCCATAATGACAAGGCTACCATCCATTGTAGTGACAAAAATCTCGACAATATACTACCTTCTATAATAACAAGGATACCATCCATTAGAGTAACAAAAATCACGACAATAGACTACCTTCCATAATGACAAGGCTATAATCTATTATAGTAACGAAAATCTCGACAATAGACTACCTTTCATAATGACAAGGTACCATCCATTGGAATAACAAAAATCACGACAACAAACTATGTTCAATAATGACAAGGCTACCATCCCTTAGAGTAACAAAAATCTCGACAATAGACTACCTTCCATAATGAAAAAGCTACCATCCATTGGAGTAACAAAGATATCGACAACATACTACCTTCCATAATGATAAGGCTACCATCCATTGGAGTAACAAAAATCACGACCACAGACTACCTTCCTTAATGACTAGGCTACCATCCCTTAGAGTAACAAAAATCTCGACAACAGACTACCTTCCATAATGACAAAGCTACCATCCATTGGAGTAACAAAGATATCGGCAACATACTACCTTCCATAATGACAAGGCTACCTTACATTGGAGTAACAAAAATCTTGACAACAGACTACATTCCATAATGACAAGGCTACCATCCATTGGAGTAACAAAAATCACAACGACACACTACCTTTCATAATGACAAGGCTACCATCCATTCGAGTAACAAAAATCCCGAAAATAGACTACGTTCCCTAATGGCAAGGCTACCATCCATCGGAGTAACAAATATCTCGACAACAAACTACCTTCAATAATGACAAGGCTACCATCCATTGGATTAACAAAAATTTCGAAAACAGACTACCTTCCATAATGACAAGGCTAACATACATTGTAGTAACAAAAATCTGAAAAACAGACTACCTTCCATAATGACAAGGCTACCATCCATTGGAGTAACAAAAATCACAATGACAGACTACCTTCCATAATGACAAAGCTACCATCCATTGGAGTAACAAAAATCTCGAAAACATACTACCTTCCATAATGACAAGGCTACCATCCATTGGAGTAACAAAAATCACGAAAACAGACTACCTTCCATAATGACAAGGCTTCAATCCATTGGAATAACAAAAATATCGATAACAAACTACCTTCCATAATGACAAGGCTACAATCCAATGGAGTAACAAAATTCTCGACAACAGACTACCTTCCATAATTACTATGCTACCATCCATTGGAGTAACAAAAATCTAGACAACAGACTACCTTCCATAACGACAGGGTAAATCCATTGTAGTAACAAAAATATCGACAACAGACTACCTTCCATAATGACAAGGCTACCATCCATTGTAGTGACAAAAATCTCGACAATATACTACCTTCTATAATGACAAGGATACCATCCATTAGAGTAACAAAAATCACGACAATAGACTACCTTCCCTAATGATAAGGCTACAATCTATTATAGTAACGAAAATCTCGACAATAGACTACCTTTCATAATGACAAGGCTACCATCCATTGGAATATCAAAAATCTCGACAATAGACTACCTTCCATAATGATAAGGCTACCATCCATTGGAATAACAAAAATCTCGATAATAGACTACCTTCCATAATGACAAGGCTACAATCTATTATAGTAACGAAAATCTCGACAATAGACTACCTTTCATAATGACAAGGCTACCATCCATTGGAATAACAAAAATCTCGACAACAAAATACGTTCCATAATGACAAGGCTACCATCCCCTAGAGTAACAAAAATCTCGACAATATACTACCTTCCATAATGACAAAGCTACCATCCATTGGAGTAACAAAGATATCGACAACATACTACCTTCCATAATGATAAGGCTACCATCCATTGGAGTAACAAAAATCACGACCACAGACTACCTTCCATAATGACAAGGCTACCATCCATTGGAATAACAAAAATATCGATAACACACTACCTTCCATAATGACAGGGCTACCATACAAGGGAGTAACAAAAATCTCGACAACAGACTACCTTCCATAATGACTAGGCTACCATCCCTTAGAGTAACAAAAATCTCGACAACAGACTACCTTCCATAATGACAAAGCTACCATCCATTGGAGTAACAAAGATATCGACAACATACTACCTTCCATAATGACAAGGCTACCTTGCATTGGAATAACAAAAATCTTGACAACAGACTACATTCCATAATGACAAGGCTACCATCCATTGGAGTAACAAAAATCACAATGACAGACTACCTTCCATAATGACAAGGCTACCATCCATTCGAGTAACAAAAACCCCGAAAAATAGACTACGTTCCATAATGGCAAGGCTACCATCCATCGGAGTAACAAATATCTCGACAACAAACTACCTTCAATAATGACAAGGCTACCATCCAATGGATTAACAAAAATTTAGAAAACAGACTACCTTCCATAATGACAAGGCTAACATACATTGTAGTAAGAAAAATATGAAAAACAGACTACCTTCCATAATGACAAGGCTACCATCCATTGGACTAACAAAAATCACAATGACAGACTACCTTCCATAATGACAAAGCTACCATCCATTGGAGTAACAAAAAGCTCGAAAACATACTACCTTCCATAATGACAAGGCTACCATCCATTGGAGTAACAAAAATCACGAAAACAGACTACCTTCCATAATGACAAGGCTTCAATCCATTGGAATAACAAAAATATCGACAACACACTACCTTCCATAATGACAAGGCTACAATCCAATGGAGTAACAAAATTCTCGACAACAGACTACCTTCCATAATTACTAGGCTACCATCCATTGGAGTAACAAAAATCTAGACAACAGACTACCTTCCATAACGACAGGGTAAATCCATTGTAGTAACAAAAATATCGACAACAGACTACCTTCCATAATGACAAGGCTACCATCCATTGTAGTGACAAAAATCTCGACAATATACTACCTTCTATAATGACAAGGATACCATCCATTAGAGTAACAAAAATCACGACAATAGACTACCTTCCATAATGACAAGCCTACAATCTATTATAGTAACGAAAATCTCGACAATAGACTACCTTTCATAATGACAAGGCTACCATCCATTGGAATAACAAAAATCTCGACAACATACTACCTTCCATAATGATAAGGCTACCATCCATTGGAATAACAAAAATCTCGATAATAGACTACCTTCCATAATGACAAGGCTACAATCTATTATAGTAACGAAAATCTCGACAATAGACTACCTTTCATAATGACAAGGCTACCATCCATTGGAATAACAAAAATCTCGACAACAAACTACGTTCCATAATGACAAGGCTACCATCCCCTAGAGTAACAAAAATCTCGACAATATACTACCTTCCATAATGACAAAGCTACCATCCATTGGAGTAACAAAGATATCGACAACATACTACCTTCCATAATGATAAGGCTACCATCCATTGGAGTAACAAAAATCACGACCACAGACTACCTTCCATAATGACAAGGCTACCATCCATTGGAATAACAAAAATATCGATAACACACTACCTTCCATAATGACAGGGCTACCATACAAGGGAGTAACAAAAATCTCGACAACAGACTACCTTCCATAATGACTAGGCTACCATCCCTTAGAGTAACAAAAATCTCGACAACAGACTACCTTCCATAATGACAAAGCTACCATCCATTGGAGTAACAAAGATATCGACAACATACTACCTTCCATAATGACAAGGCTACCTTGCATTGGAGTAACAAAAATCTTGACATTAGACTACATTCCATAATGACAAGGCTACCATCCATTGGAGTAACAAAAATCACAATGACAGACTACCTTCCATAATGACAAGGCTACCATCCATTCGAGTAACAAAAACCCCGAAAATAGACTACGTTCCATAATGGCAAGGCTACCATCCTTCGGAGTAACAAATATCTCGACAATAAACTACCTTCAATAATGATAAGGCTACCATCCAATGGATTAACAAAAATTTCGAAAACAGACTACCTTCCATAATGACAAGGCTAACATACATTGTAGTAAGAAAAATCTGAAAAACAGACTACCTTCCATAATGACAAGGCTACCATCCATTGGACTAACAAAAATCACAATGACAGACTACCTTCCATAATGACAAAGCTACCATCCATTGGAGTAACAAAAAGCTCGAAAACATACTACCTTCCAAAATGACAAGGCTACCATCCATTGGAGTAACAAAAATCACGAAAACAGACTACCTTCCATAATGACAAGGCTTCAATCCATTGGAATAACAAAAATATCGACAACACACTACCTTCCATAATGACAAGGCTACAATCCAATGGAGTAACAAAATTCTCGACAACAGACTACCTTCCATAATTACTAGGCTACCATCCATTGGAGTAACAAAAATCTAGACAACAGACTACCTTCCATAACGACAGGGTAAATCCATTGTAGTAACAAAAATATCGACAACAGACTACCTTCCATAATGACAAGGCTACCATCCATTGTAGTGACAAAAATCTCGACAATATACTACCTTCTATAATGACAAGGATACCAACCATTAGAGTTACAAAAATCACGACAATAGACTACCTTCCATAATGACAAGGCTACAATCTATTATAGTAACGAAAATCTCGACACTAGACTACCTTTCATAATGACAAGGCTACCATCCATTGGAATAACAAAAATCTCGACAACAGACTACCTTCCATAATGATAAGGCTACCATCCATTGGAATAACAAAAATCTCGATAATAGACTACCTTCCATAATGACAAGGCTACAATCTATTATAGTAACGAACATTTCGACAATAGACTACCTTTCATAATGACAAGGCTACCATCCATTGCAATAACAAAAATCTCGACAACAAACTACGTTCCATAATGACAAGGCTACCATCCCCTAGAGTAACAAAAATCTCGACAATATACTACCTTCCATAATGACAAAGCTACCATCCATTGGAGTAACAAAGATATCGACAACATACTACCTTCCATAATGATAAGGCTACCATCCATTGGAGTAACAAAAATCACGACCACAGACTACCTTCCATAATGACAAGGCTACCATCCATTGGAATAACAAAAATATCGATAACACACTACCTTCCATAATGACAGGGCTACCATCCAAGGGAGTAACAAAAATCTCGACAACAGACTACCTTCCATAATGACTAGGCTACCATCCCTTAGAGTAACAAAAATCTCGACAATAGACTACCTTCCATAATGACAAAGCTACCATCCATTGGAGTAACAAAGATATCGACAACATACTACCTTCCATAATGACAAGGCTACCTTGCATTGGAGTAACAAAAATCTTGACAATAGACTACATTCCATAATGACAAGGCTACCATCCATTGGAGTAACAAAAATCACAATGACAGACTACCTCCCATAATGACAAAGCTACCATCCATTGGAGTAACAAAAATCTCGAAAACATACTACCTTCCACAATGACAAGGCTACCATCCATTGGAGTAACAAAAATCACGAAAACAGACTACCTTCCATAATGACAAGGCTTCAATCCATTGGAATAACAAAAATATCGACAACATACTACCTTCCAGAATGACAAGGCTACAATCCAATGGAGTAACAAAATTCTCGACAACAGACTACCTTCCATAATTACTAGGCTACCATCCATTGGAGTAACAAAAATCTAGACAACAGACTACCTTCCATAACGACAGGGTAAATCCATTGTAGTAACAAAAATATCGACAACGGACTACCTTCCATAATGACAAGGCTACCATCCATTGTAGTGAAAAAAATCTCGACAATATACTACCTTCTATAATGACAAGGATACCATCCATTAGAGTAACAAAAATCACGACAATAGACTACCTTCCATAATGACAAGGCTATAATCTATTATAGTAACGAAAATCTCGACAATAGACTACCTTTCATAATGTCAAGGCTACCATCCATTGGAATAACAAAAATCACGACAACAAACTATGTTCCATAATGACAAGGCTACCATCCCTTAGAGTAACAAAAATCTCGACAATAGACGACCTTCCGTAATGACAAAGCTACCATCCATTGGAGTAACAAAGATATCGACAAAATACTACCTTCCATAATGACAAGGCTACCTTGCATTAGAGTAACAAAAATCACGACAACAGACTACCTTCCATAATGGCAAGGCTACCATCCATTGGAATAACAAAAATATCGATAACACACTACCTTCCACAATGACAAGGCTACCATCCAATGGAGTAAGAAAAATCTCCACAACAAACTACCTTCCTTAATGATTAGGCTACCATCAATTGGATTAACAAAAATCTCGACAACAGACTACCTTCCATAATGACAAGGCAACAATCTATTATAGTAACAAAAATATCGATAATAGACTACCTTTCATAATGACAAGGCTACATCCATCGGAATAACAAAAATCTCGACAACAAACTACGTTCCATAATGACAAGGCTACCATCCCCTAGAGTAACAAAAATCTCGACAATATACTACCTTCCATAATGACAAAGCTACCATCCATTGGAGTAACAATGATATCGACAACATACTACCTTCCATAATGATAAGGCTACCATACATTGGAGTAACAAAAATCACGACAACAGACTACCTTCCATAATGACAAGGCTATCATCCATTGGAATAACAAAAATATCGATAACACACTACCTTCCATAATGACAAGGCTACCATCCAATGGAGTATCAAAAATATCGACAACAGACTACCTTCCATAATGACTAGGCTACCATCCCTTAGAGTAACAAAAATCTCGACAATAGACTACCTTTCGTAATGACAAAGCTACCATCCATTGGAGTAACAAAGATATCGACAAAATACTACCTTCCATAATGACAAGGCTACCTTTCATTAGAGTAACAAAAATCACGACAACAGACTACCTTCCATAATGGCAAGGCTACCATCCATTGGAATAACAAAAATATCGATAACACACTACCTTCCACAATGACAAGGCTACCATCCAATGGAGTAAGAAAAATCTCCACAACAAACTACCTTCCTTATTGATTAGGCTACCATCAATTGGATTAACAAAAATCTCGACAACAGACTACCTTCCATAATGACAAGGCAACAATCTATTATAGTAACAAAAATATCGATAATAGACTACCTTTCATAATGACAAGGCTACCATCCATTGGAATAACAAAAATCTCGACAACAAACTACGTTCCATAATGACAAGGCTACCATCCCCTAGAGTAACAAAAATCTCGACAATATACTACCTTCCATAATGACAAAGCTACCATCCATTGGAGTAACAAAGATATCGATAACATACTACTATCCATAATGATAAGGCTACCATCCATTGGAGTAACAAAAATCATGACAACAGACTACCTTCCATAATGACAAGGCTATCATCCATTGGAAAAACAAAAATATCGATAACACACTACCTTCCATTATGACAAGGCTACCATCCAATGGAGTAACAAAAATCTCGACAACAGACTACCTTCCATAATGACTAGGCTACCATCCCTTAGAGTAACAAAAATCTCGACAACAGACTACCTTCCATAATGACAAAGCTACCATCCATTGGAGTAACAAAGATATCGACAACATACTACCTTCAATAATGACAAGGCTACCTTGCATTGGAGTAACAAAAATCTTGACAACAGACTACATTCCATAATGAGAAGGCTACCATCCATTGGAGTAACAAAAATCACAACGACAGACTACCTTCCATAATGACAAGGCTATCATCCATTCGAGTAACAAAAATCCCGAAAATAGACTATGTTCCATAATGGCAAGGCTACCATCCATCGGAGTAACAAATATCTCGACAACAAACTACCTTCCATAATGACAAGGCTACCATCCATTGGATTAACAAAAATTTTGAAAACTGACTACCTTCCATAATGACAAGGCTAACATACATTGTAGTAACAAAAATCTGAAAAACAGACTACCTTCCATAATGACAAGGCTACCATCCATTGGAGTAACAAAAATCACAATGACAGACTACCTTCCATAATGACAAAGCTACCATCCATTGGAGTAACAAAAATCTCGAAAACATACTACCTTCCATAATGACAAGGCTACCATCCATTGGAGTAACAAAGATATGGACAACATACTACCTTCCATAATGACAAGGCTACCATCCATTGGAATAACAAAAATCTTGACAACAAAATACGTTCCATAATGACAAGGCTACCATCCCTTAGAGTAACAAAAATCTCAACTACAGACTACCCTCCATAATGACAAAGATACCATCCATTGGAGTAACAAAGATATCGACAACATACTACCTTCCATAATGACAAGCCTACCTTCCATTGGAGTAACAAAAATATCGACAACATACTACCTTCCATAATGACAAGGCTACCATCCATTGTAGTGACATAAATCTCGACAATATACTACCTTCTATAATGACAAGGATATCATCCATTAGAGTAACAAAAATCACGACAATACACTACCTTTCATAATGACAAGGCTACCATCCATTGGAATAACAAAAATATCGACAACAGACTACCTTCCATAATGATAAGGCTACCATCCATTGGAATAACAAAAATCTCGATAATAGACTACCTTCCATAATGACAAGGCTACAATCTATTATAGTAACGAAAATCTCGACAATAGACTACCTTTCATAATGACAAGGCTATCATCCATTGGAATAACAAAAATCTCGATAACAAACTACGTTCCATAATGACAAGGCTACCATCCCCTAGAGTAACAAAAATCTCGACAATAGACTACCTTCCATAATGACTAGGCTACCATCCCTTAGAGTAACAAAAATATCGACAACATACTACCTTCCATAATGACAAAGCTACCATCCATTGGAGTAACAAAGATATCGACAACATACTACCTTCCATAATGACAAGGCTACCTTGCATTGGGGTAACAAAAATCTTGACAACAGACTACATTCCATAATGACAAGGCTACCATCAATTGGAGTAACAAAAATCACAACGACAGACTACCTTCCATAATGACAAGGCTACCATCCATTCGAGTAACAAAAATCCCGAAAATAGACTACGTTCCATAATGGCAAGGCTACCATCCATCGGAGTAACAAATATCTCGACAACAAACTACCTTCCATAATGACAAGGATACCATCCATTGGATTAACAAAAATTTCAAAAACAGACTACCTTCCATAATGACAAGGCTAACATACATTGTAGTAACAAAAATCTGAAAAACAGACTACCTTCCATAATGACAAGGCTATCATCCATTGGATTAACAAAAATCACAATGACAGACTACCTTCCATAATGACAAAGCTACCATCCATTGGAGTAACAAAAATCTCGAAAACATACTACCTTCCATAATGACAAGGCTGCCATCCATTGGAGTAACATAGATATCGACAACATACTACCTTCCATAATGATAAGGCTACCATCCATTGGAGTAACAAAAACACGACAACAGACTACCTTCCATAATGACAAGGCTACTATCCATTGGAATAACAAAAATATCGATAACACACTACCTTCCATAATGACAAAGCTACCATCCAATGGAGTAACAAAAATCTCGACAACAGACTACCTTCCATAATGACTAGGCTACCATCCCTTAGAGTAACAAAAATCTCGATAATAGACTACCTTCCATAATGACAAAGCTACCATCCATTGGAGTAACAAAGATATCAACAACATAATACCTTCCATAATGACAAGGCTACCTTGCATTGGAGTAACAAAAATCTCGACAACAGACTACATTCCATAATGACAAGGCTACCATCCATTGGAGTAACAAAAATCACAATGATAGACTACCTTCCATAATGACAAGGCTACCATCCATTCGAGTAACAAAAATCCCGAAAATAGACTACCTTCCATAATGGCAAGGCTACCATCCATTGGAGAAACAAATATCTCGACAACAAACTACCTTCCATAATGACACGGCTACCATCCATTGGATTAACAAAAATTTCGAAAACAGACTACCTTCCATAATCACAAGGCTAACATACATTATAGTAACAAAAATCTGAAAAACACACTACGTTCCATAATGACAAAGCTACCATCCATTGGAGTAACAAAAATCACGACAACAAAATACCTTCCATAATGACAAGGCTACCATCCATTGGAATAACAAAAATATCGACAACTCACTACCTTCCATAATGACAAGGCTACCATCCAATGGAGTAACAAAAATCTCGACAACAGACTACCTTCCATAATGACTAGGCTACCATCCCTTAGAGTAACAAAAATCTCGACTACAGACTATCTTCCATAATGACAAAGCTACCATCCATTGGAGTAACAAAGATATCGACAACATTCTACCTTCCATATTGACAAGCCTACCATCCATTGGAGTAACAAAAATATCGACAACAGACTACCATCCATAATGACAAGGCTACCATCCATTGTAGTGACAAAAATCTCGACAATATACTACCTTCAATATTGACAAGGATACCATCCATTAGAGTAACAAAAATCACGACAATAGACTACCTTCCATAATGATAAGGCTACAATCTATTATAGTAACGAAAATCTCGACAACAGACTACCTTCCATAATGACAAGGCTACCATCCACTGTAGTGACAAAAATCTCGACAATAGACTACCTTCCGTAATGACAAGGCTAAAATCATTTATAGTGACGAAAATCTAGACAATAGACTACCTTTCATAATGACAAGGCTGCCATCCATTGGAATAACAAAAATCTCGACAACAAACTACGTTCCATAATAACAAGGCTACCATCCCTTAGAGTAACAGAAATCTTGACAATAGACTAGCTTCCATAATGACAAAGCTACCATCCATTGGATAACAAAGATATCGACAACATACTACCTTCCATAATGACAAGGCTACCATCCATTGGAGTAACAAAAATCACGAAAATAGACTACCTTCCATAATGACAAGGCTACAATCCATTGGAATAACAAAAATATCGACAACACACTACCTTCCATAATACAAGGCTACAATCCAATGGAGTAACAAAATTCCCGACAACAGACTACCTTCCATAATAACTAGGCTACCATCCATTGGAGTAACAAAAATCTAGACAACAGACTACCTTCCATAACGACAGGGTAAATGCATTGTAGTAACAAAAATATCGACAATAGACTACCTTCCATAATGACAAGGCTACCATCCATTGTAGTGACAAAAATCTCGACAATATACTACCTTCTATAATGACAAGGATACCATCCATTAGAGTAACAAAAATCACGACAATAGACTACCTTCCATAATGACAAAGCTACCATCCATTGGAGTAACAAAGATATCGACAACATACTACCTTCCATAATGACAAGGCTACCTTGCATTGGAGTAACAAAAATCTCGACAACAGACTACATTCCATAATGACAAGGCTACCATCCATTCGAGTAACAAAAATCTCAAAAATAAACTACCTTCCATAATGGCAAGCCTACCATCCATTGGAGTAACAAATATATCGACAACAAACTACCTTCCATAATGACAAGGCTACCATCCGTTGGATTAACAAAAATTTCGAAAACAAACTACCTTCCATAATGACAAGGCTAACATACATTGTATTAACAAAAATCTGAAAAATAGACTGCCTTCCATAATGACAAGGCTACCATCCATTGGAGTAACAAAAATCAAAATGACAGACTACCTTCCATAATGACAAAGCTACCATCCATTGGAGTAACAAAAATTTCGAAAACATACTACCTTCCATAATGACAAGGCTACCATACGTTGGAGTAACAAAGATATGGTCAACATACTACCTTCCATAATGACAAGGCTACCATCCATTGGAATAACAAAAATCTTGACAACAAACTATGTTCCATAATGACAAGGCTACAATCCCTTAGAGTAACAAAAATCGCGACAACAAACTACCTTCCATAATGACAAAGCTACAATCCATTGGAGTAACAAAGATATCTACAACATACTACCTTCCATAATGACAAGCCTACCATCCATTGGAGTAACAAAAATCATGACAACAGACTACCTTCCATAATTACAAGGCTACCATCCATTGGAATAACAAAAATATCGACAACAGACTACCTTCCATAATGACAAGGCTACCATCTATTGGAGTAACTAAAATCTCGACAACAGACTACCTTCCATAATGACAAGGCTACCATCCATTGTAGTGACAAAAATCTCGACAATATACTACCTTCTATAATGACAAGGCTACCATCCATTGGAGTAACAAAATTCTCGACAATAGACTACCTTCCATAATGACAAGGCTACAATCATTTATAGTAACGAAAATCTAGACAATAGACTACCTTCCATAATGACAAGGCTACCATCCATTGGAGTAACAAAGACATCGACAACATACTACCTTCCATAATGACAAGGCTACCATGCATTGGAGTAAAAAAAATCACGACAACAGACTACCTTCCGTAATGGCAAGGCTACCATCCATTGGAGTAACAAAAATCACAACGACAAACTACCTTCCATAATGACAAGGCTACCATCCATTCGAGTAACAAAAATCTCGAAAATAGACTACCTTCCATAATGGCAAGGCTATCATCCATTGGATTGACAAAATTTTTGAAAACAGACTACCTTCCATAATGACAAGGCTACCTTGCATTGGAGTAACAAAAATCTCGACAACAGACTACATTCCATAATAACAAGGCTACCATACATTCGAGTAACAAAAATCTCAAAAATAAACTACCTTCCATAATGGCAAGGCTACCATCCATTCGAGTAACAAATATATCGACAACAAACTACCTTCCATAATGAGAAGGCTACCATCCGTTGGATTAACAAAAATTTCGAAAACAAACTACATTCCATAATGACAAGGCTAACATACATTGTATTAACAAAAATCTGAAAAACAGACTGCCTTCCATAATTACAAGGCTACCATCCATTGGAGTAACAAAATTAACAATGACATACTACCTTCCATAATGACAAAGCTACCATCCATTGGAGTAACAAAAATTTCGAAAACATACTACCTTCCATAATGACAAGGCTACCATCCGTTGGAGTAACAAAGATATCGACAACATACTACCTTCCATAATGACAAGGCTACCATCCATTGGAATAACAAAAATCTTGACAACAGACTACCTTCCATAATGAAAAGGCTACCATCTATTGGAGTAACTAAAATCTCGACAACAAACTACCTTCCATAATGACAAGTCTACCATCCATTGTAGTGACAAATATCTCGACAATATACTACCTTCTATAATGACAAGGCTACCATCCATTGGAGTAACAAAATTCTCGACAATAGACTACCTTCCATAATGACAAGCCTACAATCATTTATAGTAACGAAAATCTAGACAATAGACTACCTTCCATAATGACAAGGCTACCATCCATTGGAATAACAAAAATCACGACAACAAACTATGTTCCATAAAGACAAGGCTACCATCCCTTAGAGTAACAAAAATATCGACAACAGACTACCTTCCATAATGACAAAGCTACCACCCATTGGAGTAACAAAGATATCGACAACATACCACATTCCATAATGACAAGGCTAACTTGCATTGGAGTAACAAAAATCACGACAACAGACTACCTTCCGTAATGGCAAGGCTACCATCCATTGGAATAACAAAAATATCGACAACACACTACCTTCCATAATGACAAGGCTACCATCCAATGGAGTAAGAAAAATCTCCACAACAAACTACCTTCCTTAATGATTAGGCTACCATCACTTGGAGTAACAAAAATCTCGACAACAGACTTCCTTCCATAATGATAAGGCTACCATCCATTGGAATAACAAAAATATCGACAATAGACTACCTTCCATAATGACAAGGCTACAATCTATTATAGTAACGAAAATCTCGACAATAGACTACCTTTCATAATGACAAGGCTACCATCCATTGGAATAACAAAAATCTCGACAACAAACTACGTTCCATAATAACAAGGCTACCATCCCTTAGAGTAACAAAAATCTCGACAATATATTACCTTCCATAATGACAAAGCTACCATCCATTGGAGTAACAAAGATATCGACAACATACTACCTTCCATAATGATAAGGCTACCATCCATTGGAGTATCAAAAATTACGACAACAGAATACCTTCAATAATGACAAGGCTACCATCCATTGGAATAACAAAAATATCGTCAACACACTACCTTCCATAATGACAAGGCTACCATCCAATGGAGTAACAAAAATCTCGACAACAGACTACCTTCCATAATGACTAGGCTACCATCTCTTAGAGTAACAAAAATCTCGACAACAGACTACCTTCCATAATGACAAAGCTACCATCCATTGGAGTAACAAAGATATCGACAACATACTACCTTCCATAATGACAAGGCTACCTTGCATTGGAGTAACAAAAATCTCGACAACAGACTACATTCCATAATGACAAGGCTACCATCCATTGGAGTAACAAAAATCACAACGACAGACTACCTTCGATAATGACAAGGCTACCATCTATTCGAGTAACAAAAATCTCAAAAATAGACTACCTTCCATAATGGCAAGGCTATCATCCATTAGATTAACAAAAATTTCGAAAATATACTACCTTCCATAATGACAAGGCTACCATGCATTGGAGTAACAAAAATCTCGACAATAGACTACATTCCATAATGACAAGGCTACCATCCATTCGAGTAACAAAAATCTCAAAAATAAACTACCTTCCATAATGGCAAGGCTACCATCCATTAGAGTAACAAATATATCGTCACCAAACTACCTTCCATAATGACAAGGCTACCATCCATTGGATTAACAAAAATTTCGAAAACAGACTACCTTCCATAATGACAAGGCTAACATACATTGTATTAACAAAAATCTGAAAAACAGACTGCCTTCCATAATGACAAGGCTACCATCCATTGGAGTAACAAAAATCACAATGACAGACTACCTTCCATAATGACAAAGCTACCATCCATTGGAGTAACAAAAATTTCGAAAACATACTACCTTTCATAATGACAAGGCTACCATCCGTTGGAGTAACAAAGATATCGTCAACATACTACCTTCCATAATGACAAGGCTACCATCCATTGGAATAACAAAAATATTGACAACAAACTATGTTCCATAATGACAAGGCTACAATCCCTTAGAGTAACAAAAATCTCGACAACAGACTACCTTCCATAATGACAACGCTACAATCCATTGGAGTAACAAAGATATCGACAACACACTACCTTCCATAATGACAAGCCTACCTTCCATTGGAGTAACAAAAATCACGACAACAGACTACCTTCCATAATGACAACGCTACCATCCATTGGAATAACAAAAATATCGACAACAGACTACCTTCCATAATGACAAGGCTACCATCCATTGGAGTAACTAAAATCTTGACAACAGACTACCTTCCATAATGACAAGGCTACCATCTATTGGAGTAACTAAAATCTCGACAAGAGACTACCTTTCATAATGACAAGGCTACCATCCATTATAGTGACAAAAATCTCGACAATCTACTACCTTCTATAACGACAAGGCTACCATCCATTGGAGTAACAAAATTCTCGACAATAGACTACCTTCCATAATGACAAGGCTACAATCATTTATAGTAAGGAAAATCTAGACAATAGACTACCTTCCATAATGACAAGGCTACCATCCATTGGAATAACAAAAATCACGACAACAAACTATGTTCCATAATGACAAGGCTACCATCCCTTAGAGTAACAAAAATCAAGACAACATATTACCTTCCATAATGAAAAAGCTACCATCCATTGGAGTAACAAAGATATCGACAACATGCCACCTTCCATAATGACAAGGCTACCTTGCATTGGAGTAACAAAAATCACGACAACAGACTACCTTCCGTAATGGAAAGGCTACCATCCATTGGAATAACAAAAATATCGACAACACGCTACCTTCCACAATGACAAGGCTACCATCCAATGGAGAAAGAAAAATCTCCACAACAAACTACCTTCCTTAATGATTAGGCTACCATCAATTGGAGTAACAAAAATCTCGACAACAGACTACCTTCCATAATGACAAGGCAACAATCTATTATAGTAACAAAAATATCGATAATAGACTACCTTTCATAATGACAAGGCTACCATCCTTTGGAATAACAAAAATCTCGACAACAGACTACCTTCAATAATGATAAGGCTACCATCCATTGGAATAACAAAAATATCGATAATAGACTACCTTCCATAATGAAAAGGCTACAATCTATTATAGTAACGAAAATCTCGACAATAGACTACCTTTCATAATGACAATGCTACCATCCATTGGAATAACAAAAATCTCGACAACAAACTACGTTCCATAATGACAAGGCTACCATCCCTTAGAGTAACAAAAATCTCGAAAATATACTACCTTCCAGAATGACAATGCTACCATCCATTTGAGTAACAAAGATATCGACAACATAATACCTTCCATAATGATAAGACTACCATCCATTGGTGTAACAAAAATCACGATAACAGAATACCTTGCATAATCACAAGGCTACCATCCATTGGAATAACAAAAATATCGTCAACACACTACCTTCCATAATGACAAGTCTACCATCCAATAGTGTAACAAAAATCTCGACAACAGACTCCCTTACATAATGACTAGGCTACCATCCCTTAGAGTAACAAAAATCTCGACAACAGACTACCTTCCATAATGACAAAGCTACCATCCATTGGAGTAACAAAGATATCGACAACATACTACCTTCCATAATGACAAGGCTACCTTGCATTGGAGTAACAAAAATCTCGACAACAGACTACATTCCATAATAACAAGGCTACCATCCATTGGAGTAACAAAAATCACAACGACATATTACCTTCCATAACGACAAGGCTACCATCCATTCGAGTAACAAAAATCTCAAAAATTGACTACCTTCCATAATGGCAAGGCTATCATCCATTGGAGTAATAAAAAAATCGTCAACAAACTACCTTCCATAATGACAAGGCTACCATCCGTTGGATTAACAAATTTTTTGAAAACAGACTACCTTCCATAATGACAAGGCTAACATACATTGTATTAACAAAAATCTAAAAAACAGTCTGCCTTCCATAATGACAAGGCCACCATCCATTGGAGTAACAAAAATCACAATGACAGACTACCTTCCATAATGACAAAGCTACCATCCATTGGAGTAATAAAATTTTCGAAAACATACTACCTTCCATAATGACAAGGCTACCATCCGTTGGAGTAACAAAGATATCCAAAACATACTACTTTCCATAATGACAAGGCTACCATCCATTGGAATAACAAAAATCTTGACAACAAACTATGTTACATAATGACAAGGCTACAATCCCTTAGAGTAACAAAAATCTCGACAACAGACTACCTTTCATAATGACAACGCTACAATCCATTGGAGTAACAAAGATATCGACAACATACTACCTTCCATAATGACAAGCCTACCTTCCATTGGAGTAACAAAAATCACGACAACAGACTACCTTCCATAATGACAAGGCTACCATCAATTGGAATAACAAAAATATCGACAACAGACTACCTTCCATAATGACAAGGCTACCATCCATTGTAGTGACAAAAATTTCGACAATCTACTACCTTCTATAATGACAAGGCTACCATCCATTGGAGTAACAAAATTCTCGACAATAGACTACCTTCCATAATGACAAGGCTGCAATCATTTATAGTAAAGAAAACAAGACAATAGACTACCTTCCATAATGACAAGGCTACCATCCCTTAGAGTAACAAAAATCTCGACAACAGACTACCTTCCATAATGACAAAGCTACCATCCATTGGAGTAACAAAGATATCGACAACATACCACCTTCCATAATGACAAGGCTACCTTGCATTGCAGTAACAAAAATCACGACAACAGATTACCTTCCGTAATGGCAAGGCTACCATCCATAGGAATAACAAAAATATCGACAACACACTACCTTCCACAATGACAAGGCTACCATCCAATGGAGTAAGAAAAATCTCCACAACAAACTACCTTCCTTAATGATTAGGCTACCATCAGTTGGAGTAACAAAAATCTCGACAACAAACTACCTTCCATAATGACAAGGCAACAATCTATTATAGTAACAAAAATATCGATAATAGACTACCTTTCATAATGACAAGGCTACCATCCATTGGAATAACAAAAATCTCGACAACAGACTACCTTCCATAATGATTACGCTACCATCCATTGGAATAACAAAAATATCGATAATAGACTACCTTCCATAATGACAAGGCTACAATCTATTATAGTAACGAAAATCTCGACAATCGACTACCTTTCATAATGACAAGGCTACCATCCATTGGAATAACAAAAACCTCGACAACAAACTACATTCCATAATGACAAGGCTACCATCCCTTAGAGTAACAAAAATCTCGACAATATACTACCTTCCATAATGACAAAGCTACCATCCATTGGAGTAACAAAGATATCGACAACATAATACCTTCGATAATGATAAGGCTACCATCTATTGGAGTAACAAAAATCACGACAATAGAATACCTTCCATAATGACAAGGCTACCATACATTGGAATAAAAAAAATATCGTCAACACACTACCTTCCATAATGGCAAGGCTACCATCCAATGGAGTAATAAAAATCTCGACAACAGACTACCTTCCATAATGACTAGGTTACCTACCCTTAGAGTAACAAAAATCAGGACAACAGACTACCTTCCATAATGACAAAGATACCATCCATTGGAGTAACAAAGATATCGACAACATACTACCTTCCATAATGACAAGGATACCTTGCATTGGAGTAACAAAAATCTCGACAACAGACTACATTCCATAATGGCAAGGCTACCATCCATTGGAGTAACAAAAATCACAACGAAAGACTACCTTCCATAATGACAAGGCTACCATCCATTCGAGTAACAAAAATCTCGAAAATAGACTACCTTCCATAATGGCAAGGCTATCATCCATTGGATTAACAAAAATTTCGAAAACAGACTATCTTCCATAATGACAAGGCTAACATACATTGTAGTAACAAAAATCTGAAAAATAGACTACCTTCCATAATGACAAGGCTACCATCCATTGGAGTAATAGAAATCACAATGACAGACTACCTTCCATAATGACAAAGCTACCATCCATTGGAGTAAAAAAAATCTGGACAACATACTACCTTCCATAATGACAAGGCTACCATCCATTGGAGTAACAAAGATATCGACAACATACTACCTTCCATAATGACAAGGCTACCATCCATTGGAGTAACAAAAATCACGACAACAGACTACCTTCCATAATGACAAGGGTATTATCCATTGGAGTATAAAAAATCTCGACAATAGACTACCTTCCATAATGACAAGGCTACTATCCATTGGAGTAACAAAAATCTTGAAATTAGACTACCTTCCATAATGACTAGGCTACCATCCATTGGAGTAACAAAAATCTCAACAATAGACTACCTTCCATAATGACTAGGCTACCATCCATTGGAGTAACAAAGATATCGACAACAGACTACCTTCCATAACGACAAGGCTATAATCCATTGTAGTAACAAAAATCTCGATAACAGACTACCTTCCATAATGACTAGGCTACCATCCATTGGAGTAACAAAAATCTCAAGAATAGACTACCTTCCATAATGACTAGGCTACCATCCATTGGAGTAACAAAGATATCAACGACAGACTACCTTCCATAACGACAAGGCTATAATCCATTGTAGTAACAAAAATCTCGACAACAGACTACCTTCCATAATGACAACGCTACAATCCTTTGGAGTATAAAAAATCGCGACAATAGACTACCTTCCGTAATGACAAGGCTACTATCCATTGGAGTAACAAAAATCTCGACAACACACTACTTTCCATAATGACAAGGATACCATCCAATGGAGTAACAAAAATATCGACAACAAACTACCTTCCATAATGACTAGGCTGCCATCCATTGGAGTAACAAGAATCACGACAACAGACTACCTTCCATAAGTACAAGGCTACCATCCGTTGGAATAACAAAAATATTGACAACACACTACCTTCCATAATGACAAGGCTACCATCCAATGGAATAACAAAAATCTCCACAACAAACTACCTTCCTTAATGATTAGGCTACAGTCAATTGGAGTAACAAAAATCTCGACAACAGACTACCTTCCATAATGACAAGGCAAAAATCTATTATAGTAACAAAAATATCGACAATAGACTACCTTTCATAATGACAAGGCTACCCTCCATTGGAATAAAAAAAATCTCGACAACAGACTACATTCCATAATGACAAGGCTACCATCCATTGGAGTAACAAAAATCACAACGACAGACTACCTTCCATAATGACAAGGCTACCTTCCATTCGAGTAACAAAAATCACAACGACAGACTACCTTCCATAATGACAAAGCTACCATCCATTGAAGTAACAAAAATCTGGACAACATACTACCTTCCATAAAGACAAGGCTACCATCCATTGGAGTAACAAAGATATCGACAACATATTACCTTCCATAATGACAGGGCTACCATCCATTGGAGTAACAAAAATCACGACAACAGACTACCTTCCATAATGACAAGGGTATTATCCATTGAAGTAACAAAAATCTTGACAACAGACTACCTTCCATATTGACAAGGGTACCATCATTGGAGTAACAAAAATATCCACAAGAGACTACCTTCCATAATGACAAGGCTACAAAGCATTGGAGTATAAAAAATCTCGACAACAGACTACTTTCCATAATGACAAGGCTACCATCCATTGGAGTAACAAAAATCTCGACAATAGACTACCTTGCATAATGAAAAGGCTAGAATCCATTGCAGTAACAAAAACCTCGACAATAGACTACCTTCAATAATGACCAGGCTACCATCCATTGTAGTAACAAAAATCTCGACAATAGACTACCTTCCATAATGACAAGGATACCATCCATTGTAGTAACAAAGATATCGAGAACAAACTACCTTCCATAATGACATGGCTACTATCCATTGGAGTAACGAAAATCACGAGAACATACTACCTTCCATAATGACAAGGCCTCCTTCCATTGGAATAACAAAAATCCCGACAACACACTACCTTCAATAATAACAATGCTACCATCCATTGTAGTAACAAATATATCGACAACATACTACCTTCAATAATGACCAGGCTATCGTCCATTGTAGTAACAAAAATATCGACAACAAACTACCTTCCATAATGACAAGGATACCATCCATTGTAGTAACAAAGATATCGAGAACATACTACCCTCCATAATGACAAGGCTATTATCCATTGGAGTAACAAAAATCACGACAACATACTACCTTCCATAATGACAAGGCCTCCTTCGATTGGAATAACAAAAATCCCGACAACAGACTATCTTCAATAATAAAAAGGCTACCATCCATTGTAGTAACAAAGATATCGACAACATACTACCTTCCATAATGACAAGGCTACCATCCATTGGAGTATCAAAAATCATGACAACATACTACCTTCCATAATGACAAGGTTACCATCCATTGGAGTAACAAAAATCTCGAAAATAGACTACCTTCCATAATGACAAGCTTACCATCCATTGGAGTAACAAAAATCACAACAACAGACTATCTTCCATAATGACAAGGCAACCATCCATTACAGTAACAAAAATCTTGACAACAGACTACCTTCCATAATGACGAGGCTACCATCCATTTTAGTATCAAAAATCTCGACAACAGCCTACATTCCATAATGACAAGGCTACCATCCATTATAGTAACAAAGATATCGAAAACATACAACCTTCCATAATGACAAGTCTACCATCCATTGGAGTAACAAAAATCACGACAACAAACTACCTTCCATAATGACAAGGCTACCATCCAATGGAATAACAAAAATCTCGACAATAGACTACCTTCCATAATGACAAGGCTACCATCCATTGTAGTAACAAAGTTATCGACAACATACTACCTTCCATAATGACAAGGCAACAATCCATTGGAGTAACAAAAATCACGACAACAGACTACCTTCCATAATGAAAAGGCTACCATCCATTGGAATACCAAAAATCTCGACAACATACTACCTTCCATAATGAAAAGGCTTCCATCCAATGGAGTAATAAAAATATATACAATATACTATCTTCCATAATGACAAGGCTACCATCCATTGGAGCAACAAAAATCTCGACAACAGACTATCTTCCATAATGACAAGGGTACCATCCATTTGAGTAGAAAAAATATCCACAAGTGACAACATTCTATAATGACAAGGCTACCATCCATTGGAGTAACAAAAATCCCGACCACACACTACCTTCCATAATGACAAGGCTACCATCCATTGGAGTAACAGAAATCTAGACAACAGACTACCTTCCATAATTAAAAGGCTACCATCCATTGTAGTATCAAAAATCTCGACAACAGACTACCTTCCATAATGACAAGGCTACCATCCATTATAGTAACAAAGATATCGAAAACATACTACCTTCCATAATGACAAGTCTACCATCCATTGGAGTAACAAAAATCATGACAACATACTACCTTCCATAATGATAAGGCTACCATCCAATGGAATAATAAAAATCTCGACAACAGACAACCTTCCATAATGACAAGGCTACCATCCATTGTAGTAACAAAGTTATCGACAACATAATACCTTCCATAATGACAAGGCTACAATCCATTGGCGTAACAAAAATCACGACAACAGACTACCTTCCATAATGAAAAGGCTACCATCCATTGGAATAACAAAAATCTCGACAACATACTACCTTCCATAATGAAAAGGCTTCCATCCAATGGAGTAATAAAAATATCTACAATAAACTATCTTCCATAATGACAAAGCTACCATCCATTGGAGTAACAAAAATCTCGACAACAGACTATCTTCTATAATGACAAGGGTACCATCCATTTGAGTAACAAAAATATCCACAAGAGACAACATTCTATAATGACAAGGCTACCATCCATTGGAGTAACAAAAATCCCGACCACACACTACCTTCCATAATGACAAGGCTACCATCCATTGGAGTAACAAAAATCTAGACAACAGACTACCTTCCATAATGACAAGGCTACCATCCATTGGAGTAACAAAAATCTTGATAATAGACTACCTTCCATAATGACATATCTACCATCCATTGGAGTAACAAAAATTTGAACAACGGACTACCGTCCTTAATGACAAGGCTACAATACATTGGAGTAACAGAAATCACAATGACATACTACCTTCCATAATGACAAGGTTACCATCCATTGTAGTAACAAAAATCTCGACAACAGACTACCTTCCATAATGAAAAACTACCATCCATTGTTGTAACCAAAAATCTAGATAAAAAACTACCTTCCATAATGACAAGGCTACCATCCTTTGGAGTAACAAAAATCTTGACAGCAGACTACCTTCCATATTGACAAGGGTACCATCATTGGAGTAACAAAAATATCCACAAGAGACTACCTTCCATAATGACAAGGCTACAAACCATTGGAGTATAAGAAATCTCGACAACAGACTACCTTCCATATTGACAAGGCTACCATCCATTGGAGTAACAAAAATCTCGACAATAGACTACCTTGCATAATGAAAAGGCTAGCATCCATTGCAGTAACAAAAACCTCGACAATAGACTACCTTCAATAATGACCAGGCTACCATCCATTGTAGTAACAAAAATCTCGAGAATAGACTACCTTCCATAATGGCAAGGATACCATCCATTGTAGTAACAAAGATATCAAGAACATACTACCTTCCATAATGACAAGGCTACTATCCATTGGAGTAACGAAAATCACGAGAACATACTACCTTCCATAATGACAAGGCCTCCTTCCATTGGAATAACAAAAATCCCGACAACAGACTACCTTCAATAATAATAAGGCTACCATCCATTGTAGTAACAAAGATATCGACAACATACTACCTTCCATAATGATAAGGCTACCATCCATTAGAGTATCAAAAATCATGACAACATACTACCTTCCATAATGACAAGGCTACCATCCATTGGAGTAACAAAAATCTCGAAAATAGACTACCTTCCATAATGACAAGGCTACCATCCATTGGAGTAACAAAAATCACAACAACAAACTACCTTCCATAATGACAAGGCAACCATCCATTACAGTAACAAAAATCTTGACAACATACTACCTTCCATAATGACGAGGCTACCATCCATTGTAGTATCAAAAATCTCGACAACAGACTACCTTCCATAATGACAAGGCTACCATCCATTATAGTAACAAAGATATCGAAAACATACTACCTTCCATAATGACAAGTCTACCATCCATTGGAGTAACAAAAATCATGACAACATACTACCTTCCATAATGATAAGGCTACCATCCAATGGAATAATAAAAATCTCGACAACAGACAACCTTCCATAATGACAAGGCTACCATCCATTGTAGTAACAAAGTTATCGACAACATAATACCTTCCATAATGACAAGGCTACAATCCATTGGCGTAACAAAAATCACGACAACAGACTACCTTCCATAATGAAAAGGCTACCATCCATTGGAATAACAAAAATCTCGACAACATACTACCTTCCATAATGAAAAGGCTTCCATCCAATGGAGTAATAAAAATATCTACAATAAACTATCTTCCATAATGACAAAGCTACCATCCATTGGAGTAACAAAAATCTCGACAACAGACTATCTTCTATAATGACAAGGGTACCATCCATTTGAGTAACAAAAATATCCACAAGAGACAACATTCTATAATGACAAGGCTACCATCCATTGGAGTAACAAAAATCCCGACCACACACTACCTTCCATAATGACAAGGCTACCATCCATTGGAGTAACAGAAATCTAGACAACAGACTACCTTCCATAATGACAAGGCTACCATCCATTGGAGTAACAAAAATCTTGATAATAGACTACCTTCCATAATGACATATCTACCATCCATTGGAGTAACAAAAATTTGAACAACGGACTACCGTCCTTAATGACAAGGCTACCATACATTGGAGTAACAGAAATCACAATGACATACTACCTTCCATAATGACAAGGTTACCATCCATTGTAGTAACAAAAATCTCGACAACAGACTACCTTCCATAATGAAAAACTACCATCCATTGTTGTAACCAAAAATCTAGATAAAAAACTACCTTCCATAATGACAAGGCTACCATCCTTTGGAGTAACAAAAATCTTGACAGCAGACTACCTTCCATATTGACAAGGGTACCATCATTGGAGTAACAAAAATATCCACAAGAGACTACCTTCCATAATGACAAGGCTACAAACCATTGGAGTATAAGAAATCTCGACAACAGACTACCTTCCATATTGACAAGGCTACCATCCATTGGAGTAACAAAAATCTCGACAATAGACTACCTTGCATAATGAAAAGGCTAGCATCCATTGCAGTAACAAAAACCTCGACAATAGACTACCTTCAATAATGACCAGGCTACCATCCATTGTAGTAACAAAAATCTCGAGAATAGACTACCTTCCATAATGGCAAGGATACCATCCATTGTAGTAACAAAGATATCAAGAACATACTACCTTCCATAATGACAAGGCTACTATCCATTGGAGTAACGAAAATCACGAGAACATACTACCTTCCATAATGACAAGGCCTCCTTCCATTGGAATAACAAAAATCCCGACAACAGACTACCTTCAATAATAATAAGGCTACCATCCATTGTAGTAACAAAGATATCGACAACATACTACCTTCCATAATGATAAGGCTACCATCCATTAGAGTATCAAAAATCATGACAACATACTACCTTCCATAATGACAAGGCTACCATCCATTGGAGTAACAAAAATCTCGAAAATAGACTACCTTCCATAATGACAAGGCTACCATGCATTGGAGTAACAAAAATCACAACAACAAACTACCTTCCATAATGACAAGGCAACCATCCATTACAGTAACAAAAATCTTGACAACATACTACCTTCCATAATGACGAGGCTACCATCCATTGTAGTATCAAAAATCTCGACAACAGACTACCTTCCATAATGACAAGGCTACCATCCATTATAGTAACAAAGATATCGAAAACATACTACCTTCCATAATGACAAGTCTACCATCCATTGGAGTAACAAAAATCACGACAACAGACTACCTTCCATCATGACAAGGCTACCATCCATTGGAATAACAAAGTTGTCGACAACAGACTACCTTCCATAATGACAAGGCTACCATCCATTACAGTAATAAAAATCTTGACAACAGACTACCTTCCATAATGACGAGGCTACCATCCATTGTAGTATCAAAAATCACGACAACAAACTACCTTCCATAATGACAAGGCTACCATCCATTGTAGTAACAAAGTTATCGACAACATACTACCTTCCATAATGACAAGGCTACAATCCATTGGAGTAACAAAAATCACGACAACAGACTACCTTCCATAATGAAAAGGCTTCCATCCAATGGAGTATTAAAAATATCTACAATAGACTATCTTCCATAATGACAAGGCTACCATCCATTGGAGTAACAAAAATCTCGACAACAGACTATCTTCCATAATGACAAGGGTACCATCCATTTGAGTAACAAAAATATCCACAAGAGACAACATTCTATAATGACAAGGCTACCATCCATTGGAGTAACAAAAATCCCGACCACACACTACCTTCCATAATGACAAGGCTACCATCCATTGGAGTAACAGAAATCTAGACAACAGACTACCTTCCATAATGACAAGGCTACCATCCATTGGAGTATCAAAAATCATGACAACATACTACCTTCCATAATGACAAGGCTACCATCAATTGGAGTAACAAAATCTCGAAAATAGACTACCTTCCATAATGACAAGGCTACCATCCATTGGAGTAACAAAAATCACAACAACAGACTACCTTCCATAATGACAAGCCAACCATCCATTACAGTAACAAAAATCTTGACAACAGACTACCTTCCATAATGACGAGGCTATCATCCATTGTAGTATCAAAAATCTCGACAACAGACTACCTTCCATAATGACAAGGCTACCATCCATTATAGTAACAAAGATATCGAAAACATACTACCTTCCATAATGACAAGTCTACCATCCATTGGAGTAACAAAAATCATGACAACATACTACCTTCCATAATGATAAGGCTACCATCCAATGGAATAATAAAAATCTCGACAACAGACAACCTTCCATAATGACAAGGCTACCATCCATTGTAGTAACAAAGTTATCGACAACATACTACCTTCCATAATGACAAGGCTTAAATCCATTGGCGTAACAAAAATCACGACAACAGACTACCTTCCATAATGAAAAGGCTACCATCCATTGGAATAACAAAAATCTCGACAACATACTACCTTCCATAATGAAAAGGCTTCCATCCAATGGAGTAATAAAAATATCTACAATAGACTATCTTCCATAATGACAAAGCTACCATCCATTGGAGTAACAAAAATCTCGACAACAGACTATCTTCTATAATGACAAGGGTACCATCCATTTGAGTAACAAAAATATCCACAAGAGACAACATTCTATAATGACAAGGCTACCATCCATTGGAGTAACAAAAATCCCGACCACACACTACCTTCCATAATGACAAGGCTACCATCCATTGGAGTAACAGAAATCTAGACAACAGACTACCTTCCATAATGACAAGGTTACCATCCATTGGAGTAACAAAAATCTTGACAATAGACTACCTTCCATAATGACATATCTACCATCCATTGGAGTAACAAAAATTTGAACAACGGACTACCGTCCTTAATGACAAGGCTACCATACATTGGAGTAACAGAAATCACAATGACATACTACCTTCCATAATGACAAGGTTACCATCCATTGTAGTAACAAAAATCTCGACAACAGACTACCTTCCATAATGACAAGGCTACAAACCATTGGAGTATAAGAAATCTCGACAACAGACTACCTTCCATATTGACAAGGCTACCATCCATTGGAGTAACAAAAATCTCGACAATAGACTACCTTGCATAATGAAAAGGCTAGCATCCATTGCAGTAACAAAAACCTCGACAATAGACTACCTTCAATAATGACCAGGCTACCATCCATTGTAGTAACAAAAATCTCGAGAATAGACTACCTTCCATAATGGCAAGGATACCATCCATTGTAGTAACAAAGATATCGAGAACATACTACCTTCCATAATGACAAGGCTACTATCCATTGGAGTAACGAAAATCACGAGAACATAATACCTTCCATAATGACAAGGCCTCCTTCCATTGGAATAACAAAAATCCCGACAACAGACTACCTTCAATAATAGTAAGGCTACCATCCATTGTAGTAACAAAGATATCGACAACATACTACCTTCCATAATGATAAGGCTACCATCCATTAGAGTATCAAAAATCATGACAACATACTACCTTCCATAATGACAAGGCTACCATCCATTGGAGTAACAAAAATCTCGAAAATAGACTACCTTCCATAATGACAAGGCTACCATCCATTGGAGTAACAAAAATCACAACAACAAACTACCTTCCATAATGACAAGGCAACCATCCATTACAGTAACAAAAATCTTGACAACAGACTACCTTCCATAATGACGAGGCTACCATCCATTGTAGTATCAAAAATCTCGACAACAGACTACCTTCCATAATGACAAGGCTACCATCCATTATAGTAACAAAGATATCGAAAACATACTACCTTCCATAATGACAAGTCTACCATCCATTGGAGTAACAAAAATCACGACAACAGACTACCTTCCATCATGACAAGGCTACCATCCATTGGAATAACAAAGTTATCGACAACAGACTACCTTCCATAATGACAAGGCTACCATCCATTACAGTAACAAAAATCTTGACAACAGACTACCTTCCATAATGACGAGGCTACCATCCATTGTAGTATCAAAAATCACGACAACAAACTACCTTCCATAATGACAAGGCTACCATCCATTGTAGTAACAAAGTTATCGACAACATACTACCTTCCATAATGACAAGGCTACAATCCATTGGAGTAACAAAAATCACGACAACAGACTACCTTCCATAATGAAAAGGCTTCCATCCAATGGAGTAATAAAAATATCTACAATAGACTATCTTCCATAATGACAAGGCTACCATCCATTGGAGTAACAAAAATCTCGACAACAGACTATCTTCCATGATGACAAGGGTACCATCCATTTGAGTAACAAAAATATCCACAAGAGACAACATTCTATAATGACAAGGCTACCATCCATTGGAGTAACAAAAATCCCGACCACACACTACCTTCCATAATGACAAGGCTACCATCCATTGGAGTAACAGAAATCTAGACAACAGACTACCTTCCATAATGACAAGGCTACCATCAATTGGAGTAACAAAATCTCGAAAATAGACTACCTTCCATAATGACAAGGCTACCATCCATTGGAGTAACAAAAATCACAACAACAGACTACCTTCCATAATGACAAGGCAACCATCCATTACAGTAACAAAAATCTTGACAACAGACTACCTTCCATAATGACGAGGCTACCATCCATTATAGTAACAAAGATATCGAAAACATACTACCTTCCATAATGACAAGTCTACCATCCATTGGAGTAACAAAAATCATGACAACATACTACCTTCCATAATGATAAGGCTACCATCCAATGGAATAATAAAAATCTCGACAACAGACTACCTTCCATAATGACAAGGCTACCATCCATTGGAGTAACAAAGTTATCGACAACATACTACCTTCCATAATGACAAGGCTACAATCCATTGGCGTAACAAAAATCACGACAACAGACTACCTTCCATAATGAAAAGGCTACCATCCATTGGAATAACAAAAATGTCGACAACATACTACCTTCCATAATGACAAGGGTACCATCCATTTGAGTAACAAAAATATCCACAAGAGACAACATTCTATAATGACAAGGCTACCATCCATTGGAGTAACAAAAATCCCGACCACACACTACCTTCCATAATGACAAGGCTACCATCCATTGGAGTAACAGAAATCTAGACAACAGACTACCTTCCATAATGACAAGGCTACCATCCATTGGAGTAACAAAAATCTTGACAATAGACTACCTTCCATAATGACATATCTACCATCCATTGGAGTAACAAAAATTTGAACAACGGACTACCGTCCTTAATGACAAGGCTACCATACATTGGAGTAACAGAAATCACAATGACAGACTACCTTCCATAATGACAAGGTTACCATCCATTGCAGTAACAAAAATCTCGACAACAGACTACCTTCCATAATGACAAACTACCATCCATTGTTGTAACCAAAAATATGGACAACAAACTACCTTCCATAATGACAAGGCTACCATCCATTGGAGTAACAAAAATCTCGACAACATACTACCTTCCATAATGACAAGGCTACCATCCATTGGAGTAACAAAAATCTCGAGAACAGACTACCTTCCAAATGACAAGGCTACCATCCATTGGAGTAAACAAAATCACAACAACAGACTACCTTCCATAATGACAAGGCAACCATCCATTACAGTAACAAAAATCTTGACAACAGACTACCTTCCATAATGACGGGGCTACCATCCATTGTAGTATCAAAAATCTTGACAACAGACTACCTTCCATAATGACAAGGGTGCCATCCATTATAGTAACAAAGATATCGTAAACATACTACCTTCCATAATGACAAGTCTACCATCCATTGGAGTAACAAAAATCACGACGACAGACTACATTCCATAATGACAAGGCTACCATTAATTGGAATAACAAAAATCTCGACAACAGACTACCTTCCATAATGACAAGGCTACAATCCATTAGAGTAACAAAAATCACGACAACAGACTACCTTCCATAATGAAAAGGCTACCATCCATTGGAATAACAAAAATCTCGACAACAGACTAACTTCTATAGTGAAAAGGCTTCCATCCAATGGAGTAATAAAAATATCGACAATAGACTATCTTCCATAATGACAAGTCTACCATCCATTGGAGTAACAAAAATCACGACAATAGACTACCTTCCATAATGACAAGGCTACCATCCATTGGAGTAACAAAAATCCCGACCACACACTACCTTCCATAATGACAAGGCTACCATCCATTGGAGTAACAGAAATCTAGACAACATACTACCTTCCATAATGACAAGGCTACCATCCATTGGAGTAACAAAAATCTTGACAATAGACTACCTTCCATAATGACATATCTACCATCCATTGGAGTAACAAAAATTTGAACAACGGACTACCGTCCTTAATGACAAGGCTACCATACATTGGAGTAACTAAAATCACAATGACATACTACCTTCCATAATGACGAGGCTACCATCCATTGTAGTATCAAAAATCACGACAACAAACTACCTTCCATAATGACAAGGCTACCATCCATTGTAGTAACAAAGTTATCGACAACATACTACCTTCCATAATGACAAGGCTACAATCCATTGGAGTAACAAAAATCACGACAACTGACTACCTTCCATAATGAAAAGGCTTCCATCCAATGGAGTATTAAAAATATCTACAATAGACTATCTTCCATAATGACAAGGCTACCATCCATTGGAGTAACAAAAATCTCGACAACAGACTATCTTCCATAATGACAAGGGTACCATCCATTTGAGTAACAAAAATATCCACAAGAGACAACATTCTATAATGACAAGGCTACAATCCATTGGAGTAACAAATATCCCGACCACACACTACCTTCCATAATGACAAGGCTACCATCCATTGGAGTAACAGAAATCTAGACAACAGACTACCTTCCATAATGACAAGGCTACCATCCATTGGAGTATCAAAAATCATGACAACATACTACCTTCCATAATGACAAGGCTACCATCAATTGGAGTAACAAAATCTCGAAAATAGACTACCTTCCATAATGACAAGGCTACCATCCATTGGAGTAACAAAAATCACAACAACAGACTACCTTCCATAATGACAAGCCAACCATCCATTACAGTAACAAAAATCTTGACAACAGACTACCTTCCATAATGACGAGGCTATCATCCATTGTAGTATCAAAAATCTCGACAACAGACTACCTTCCATAATGACAAGGCTACCATCCATTATAGTAACAAAGATATCGAAAACATACTACCTTCCATAATGACAAGTCTACCATCCATTGGAGTAACAAAAATCATGACAACATACTACCTTCCATAATGATAAGGCTACCATCCAATGGAATAATAAAAATCTCGACAACAGACAACCTTCCATAATGACAAGGCTACCATCCATTGTAGTAACAAAGTTATCGACAACATACTACCTTCCATAATGACAAGGCTTAAATCCATTGGCGTAACAAAAATCACGACAACAGACTACCTTCCATAATGAAAAGGCTACCATCCATTGGAATAACAAAAATCTCGACAACATACTACCTTCCATAATGAAAAGGCTTCCATCCAATGGAGTAATAAAAATATCTACAATAGACTATCTTCCATAATGACAAAGCTACCATCCATTGGAGTAACAAAAATCTCGACAACAGACTATCTTCTATAATGACAAGGGTACCATCCATTTGAGTAACAAAAATATCCACAAGAGACAACATTCTATAATGACAAGGCTACCATCCATTGGAGTAACAAAAATCCCGACCACACACTACCTTCCATAATGACAAGGCTACCATCCATTGGAGTAACAGAAATCTAGACAACAGACTACCTTCCATAATGACAAGGTTACCATCCATTGGAGTAACAAAAATCTTGACAATAGACTACCTTCCATAATGACATATCTACCATCCATTGGAGTAACAAAAATTTGAACAACGGACTACCGTCCTTAATGACAAGGCTACCATACATTGGAGTAACAGAAATCACAATGACATACTACCTTCCATAATGACAAGGTTACCATCCATTGTAGTAACAAAAATCTCGACAACAGACTACCTTCCATAATGAAAAACTACCATCCATTGTTGTAACCAAAAATCTAGATAAAAAACTACCTTCCATAATGACAAGGCTACAAACCATTGGAGTATAAGAAATCTCGACAACAGACTACCTTCCATATTGACAAGGCTACCATCCATTGGAGTAACAAAAATCTCGACAATAGACTACCTTGCATAATGAAAAGGCTAGCATCCATTGCAGTAACAAAAACCTCGACAATAGACTACCTTCAATAATGACCAGGCTACCATCCATTGTAGTAACAAAAATCTCGAGAATAGACTACCTTCCATAATGGCAAGGATACCATCCATTGTAGTAACAAAGATATCGAGAACATACTACCTTCCATAATGACAAGGCTACTATCCATTGGAGTAACGAAAATCACGAGAACATAATACCTTCCATAATGACAAGGCCTCCTTCCATTGGAATAACAAAAATCCCGACAACAGACTACCTTCAATAATAGTAAGGCTACCATCCATTGTAGTAACAAAGATATCGACAACATACTACCTTCCATAATGATAAGGCTACCATCCATTAGAGTATCAAAAATCATGACAACATACTACCTTCCATAATGACAAGGCTACCATCCATTGGAGTAACAAAAATCTCGAAAATAGACTACCTTCCATAATGACAAGGCTACCATCCATTGGAGTAACAAAAATCACAACAACAAACTACCTTCCATAATGACAAGGCAACCATCCATTACAGTAACAAAAATCTTGACAACAGACTACCTTCCATAATGAAGAGGCTACCATCCATTGTAGTATCAAAAATCTCGACAACAGACTACCTTCCATAATGACAAGGCTACCATCCATTATAGTAACAAAGATATCGAAAACATACTACCTTCCATAATGACAAGTCTACCATCCATTGGAGTAACAAAAATCACGACAACAGACTACCTTCCATCATGACAAGGCTACCATCCATTGGAATAACAAAGTTATCGACAACAGACTACCTTCCATAATGACAAGGCTACCATCCATTACAGTAACAAAAATCTTGACAACAGACTACCTTCCATAATGACGAGGCTACCATCCATTGTAGTATCAAAAATCACGACAACAAACTACCTTCCATAATGACAAGGCTACCATCCATTTTAGTAACAAAGTTATCGACAACATACTACCTTCCATAATGACAAGGCTACAATCCATTGGAGTAACAAAAATCACGACAACAGACTACCTTCCATAATGAAAAGGCTTCCATCCAATGGAGTAATAAAAATATCTACAATAGACTATCTTCCATAATGACAAGGCTACCATCCATTGGAGTAACAAAAATCTCGACAACAGACTATCTTCCATAATGACAAGGGTACCATCCATTTGAGTAACAAAAATATCCACAAGAGACAACATTCTATAATGACAAGGCTACCATCCATTGGAGTAACAAAAATCCCGACCACACACTACCTTCCATAATGACAAGGCTACCATCCATTGGAGTAACAGAAATCTAGACAACAGACTACCTTCCATAATGACAAGGCTACCATCAATTGGAGTAACAAAATCTCGAAAATAGACTACCTTCCATAATGACAAGGCTACCATCCATTGGAGTAACAAAAATCACAACAACAGACTACCTTCCATAATGACAAGGCAACCATCCATTACAGTAACAAAAATCTTGACAACAGACTACCTTCCATAATGACGAGGCTATCATTCATTGTAGTATCAAAAATCTCGACAACAGACTACCTTCCATAATGACAAGGCTACCATCCATTATAGTAACAAAGATATCGAAAACATACTACCTTCCATAATGACAAGTCTACCATCCATTGGAGTAACAAAAATCATGACAACATACTACCTTCCATAATGATAAGGCTACCATCCAATGGAATAATAAAAATCTCGACAACAGACTACCTTCCATAATGACAAGGCTACCATCCATTGGAGTAACAAAGTTATCGACAACATACTACCTTCCATAATGACAAGGCTACAATCCATTGGCGTAACAAAAATCACGACAACAGACTACCTTCCATAATGAAAAGGCTACCATCCATTGGAATAACAAAAATGTCGACAACATACTACCTTCCATAATGACAAGGGTACCATCCATTTGAGTAACAAAAATATCCACAAGAGACAACATTCTATAATGACAAGGCTACCATCCATTGGAGTAACAAAAATCCCGACCACACACTACCTTCCATAATGACAAGGCTACCATCCATTGGAGTAACAGAAATCTAGACAACAGACTACCTTCCATAATGACAAGGCTACCCTCCATTGGAGTAACAAAAATCTTGACAATAGACTACCTTCCATAATGACATATCTACCATCCATTGGAGTAACAAAAATTTGAACAACGGATTACCGTCCTTAATGACAAGGCTACCATACATTGGAGTAACAGAAATCACAATGACAGACTACCTTCCATAATGACAAGGTTACCATCCATTGCAGTAACAAAAATCTCGACAACAGACTACCTTCCATAATGACAAACTACCATCCATTGTTGTAACCAAAAATATGGACAACAAACTACCTTCCATAATGACAAGGCTACCATCCATTGGAGTAACAAAAATCTCGACAACATACTACCTTCCATAATGACAAGGCTACCATCCATTGGAGTAACAAAAATCTCGAGAACAGACTACCTTCCAAATGACAAGGCTACCATCCATTGGAGTAAACAAAATCACAACAACAGACTACCTTCCATAATGACAAGGCAACCATCCATTACAGTAACAAAAATCTTGACAACAGACTACCTTCCATAATGACGGGGCTACCATCCATTGTAGTATCAAAAATCTTGACAACAGACTACCTTCCATAATGACAAGGGTGCCATCCATTATAGTAACAAAGATATCGTAAACATACTACCTTCCATAATGACAAGTCTACCATCCATTGGAGTAACAAAAATCACGACGACATACTACATTCCATAATGACAAGGCTACCATCCATTGTAGTAACAAAGTTATCGACAACATACTACCTTCCATAATGACAAGGCTACAATCCATTAGAGTAACAAAAATCACGACAACAGACTACCTTCCATAATGAAAAGGCTACCATCCATTGGAATAACAAAAATCTCGACAACAGACTAACTTCTATAGTGAAAAGGCTTCCATCCAATGGAGTAATAAAAATATCGACAATAGACTATCTTCCATAATGACAAGTCTACCATCCATTGGAGTAACAAAAATCACGACAATAGACTACCTTCCATAATGACAAGGCTACCATCCATTGGAGTAACAAAAATCCCGACCACACACTACCTTCCATAATGACAAGGCTACCATCCATTGGAGTAACAGAAATCTAGACAACAGACTACCTTCCATAATGACAAGGCTACCATCCATTGGAGTAACAAAAATCTTGACAATAGACTACCTTCCATAATGACATATCTACCATCCATTGGAGTAACAAAAATTTGAACAACGGACTACCGTCCTTAATGACAAGGCTACCATACATTGGAGTAACAGAAATCACAATGACATACTACCTTCCATAATGACAAGGTTACCATCCATTGTAGTAACAAAAATCTCGACAACAGACTACCTTCCATAATGAAAAACTACCATCCATTGTTGTAACCAAAAATCTAGATAAAAAACTACCTTCCATAATGACAAGGCTACAAACCATTGGAGTATAAGAAATCTCGACAACAGACTACCTTCCATATTGACAAGGCTACCATCCATTGGAGTAACAAAAATCTCGACAATAGACTACCTTGCATAATGAAAAGGCTAGCATCCATTGCAGTAACAAAAACCTCGACAATAGACTACCTTCAATAATGACCAGGCTACCATCCATTGTAGTAACAAAAATCTCGAGAATAGACTACCTTCCATAATGGCAAGGATACCATCCATTGTAGTAACAAAGATATCGAGAACATACTACCTTCCATAATGACAAGGCTACTATCCATTGGAGTAACGAAAATCACGAGAACATAATACCTTCCATAATGACAAGGCCTCCTTCCATTGGAATAACAAAAATCCCGACAACAGACTACCTTCAATAATAGTAAGGCTACCATCCATTGTAGTAACAAAGATATCGACAACATACTACCTTCCATAATGATAAGGCTACCATCCATTAGAGTATCAAAAATCATGACAACATACTACCTTCCATAATGACAAGGCTACCATCCATTGGAGTAACAAAAATCTCGAAAATAGACTACCTTCCATAATGACAAGGCTACCATCCATTGGAGTAACAAAAATCACAACAACAAACTACCTTCCATAATGACAAGGCAACCATCCATTACAGTAACAAAAATCTTGACAACAGACTACCTTCCATAATGAAGAGGCTACCATCCATTGTAGTATCAAAAATCTCGACAACAGACTACCTTCCATAATGACAAGGCTACCATCCATTATAGTAACAAAGATATCGAAAACATACTACCTTCCATAATGACAAGTCTACCATCCATTGGAGTAACAAAAATCACGACAACAGACTACCTTCCATCATGACAAGGCTACCATCCATTGGAATAACAAAGTTATCGACAACAGACTACCTTCCATAATGACAAGGCTACCATCCATTACAGTAACAAAAATCTTGACAACAGACTACCTTCCATAATGACGAGGCTACCATCCATTGTAGTATCAAAAATCACGACAACAAACTACCTTCCATAATGACAAGGCTACCATCCATTTTAGTAACAAAGTTATCGACAACATACTACCTTCCATAATGACAAGGCTACAATCCATTGGAGTAACAAAAATCACGACAACAGACTACCTTCCATAATGAAAAGGCTTCCATCCAATGGAGTAATAAAAATATCTACAATAGACTATCTTCCATAATGACAAGGCTACCATCCATTGGAGTAACAAAAATCTCGACAACAGACTATCTTCCATAATGACAAGGGTACCATCCATTTGAGTAACAAAAATATCCACAAGAGACAACATTCTATAATGACAAGGCTACCATCCATTGGAGTAACAAAAATCCCGACCACACACTACCTTCCATAATGACAAGGCTACCATCCATTGGAGTAACAGAAATCTAGACAACAGACTACCTTCCATAATGACAAGGCTACCATCAATTGGAGTAACAAAATCTCGAAAATAGACTACCTTCCATAATGACAAGGCTACCATCCATTGGAGTAACAAAAATCACAACAACAGACTACCTTCCATAATGACAAGGCAACCATCCATTACAGTAACAAAAATCTTTACAACAGACTACCTTCCATAATGACGAGGCTATCATTCATTGTAGTATCAAAAATATCGACAACAGACTACCTTCCATAATGACAAGGCTACCATCCATTATAGTAACAAAGATATCGAAAACATACTACCTTCCATAATGACAAGTCTACCATCCATTGGAGTAACAAAAATCATGACAACATACTACCTTCCATAATGATAAGGCTACCATCCAATGGAATAATAAAAATCTCGACAACAGACTACCTTCCATAATGACAAGGCTACCATCCATTGGAGTAACAAAGTTATCGACAACATACTACCTTCCATAATGACAAGGCTACAATCCATTGGCGTAACAAAAATCACGACAACAGACTACCTTCCATAATGAAAAGGCTACCATCCATTGGAATAACAAAAATGTCGACAACATACTACCTTCCATAATGACAAGGGTACCATCCATTTGAGTAACAAAAATATCCACAAGAGACAACATTCTATAATGACAAGGCTACCATCCATTGGAGTAACAAAAATCCCGACCACACACTACCTTCCATAATGACAAGGCTACCATCCATTGGAGTAACAGAAATCTAGACAACAGACTACCTTCCATAATGACAAGGCTACCATCCATTGGAGTAACAAAAATCTTGACAATAGACTACCTTCCATAATGACATATCTACCATCCATTGGAGTAACAAAAATTTGAACAACGGACTACCGTCCTTAATGACAAGGCTACCATACATTGGAGTAACAGAAATCACAATGACAGACTACCTTCCATAATGACAAGGTTACCATCCATTGCAGTAACAAAAATCTCGACAACAGACTACCTTCCATAATGACAAACTACCATCCATTGTTGTAACCAAAAATATGGACAACAAACTACCTTCCATAATGACAAGGCTACCATCCATTGGAGTAACAAAAATCTCGACAACATACTACCTTCCATAATGACAAGGCTACCATCTATTGGAGTAACAAAAATCTCGAGAACAGACTACCTTCCAAATGACAAGGCTACCATCCATTGGAGTAAACAAAATCACAACAACAGACTACCTTCCATAATGACAAGGCAACCATCCATTACAGTAACAAAAATCTTGACAACAGACTACCTTCCATAATGACGGGGCTACCATCCATTGTAGTATCAAAAATCTTGACAACAGACTACCTTCCATAATGACAAGGGTGCCATCCATTATAGTAACAAAGATATCGTAAACATACTACCTTCCATAATGACAAGTCTACCATCCATTGGAGTAACAAAAATCACGACGACATACTACATTCCATAATGACAAGGCTACCATCCATTGTAGTAACAAAGTTATCGACAACATACTACCTTCCATAATGACAAGGCTACAATCCATTAGAGTAACAAAAATCACGACAACAGACTACCTTCCATAATGAAAAGGCTACCATCCATTGGAATAACAAAAATCTCGACAACAGACTAACTTCTATAGTGAAAAGGCTTCCATCCAATGGAGTAATAAAAATATCGACAATAGACTATCTTCCATAATGACAAGTCTACCATCCATTGGAGTAACAAAAATCACGACAATAGACTACCTTCCATAATGACAAGGCTACCATCCATTGGAGTAACAAAAATCCCGACCACACACTACCTTCCATAATGACAAGGCTACCATCCATTGGAGTAACAGAAATCTAGACAACAGACTACCTTCCATAATGACAAGGCTACCATCCATTGGAGTAACAAAAATCTTGACAATAGACTACCTTCCATAATGACATATCTACCATCCATTGGAGTAACAAAAATTTGAACAACGGACTACCGTCCTTAATGACAAGGCTACCATACATTGGAGTAACAGAAATCACAATGACATACTACCTTCCATAATGACAAGGTTACCATCCATTGTAGTAACAAAAATCTCGACAACAGACTACCTTCCATAATGAAAAACTACCATCCATTGTTGTAACCAAAAATCTAGATAAAAAACTACCTTCCATAATGACAAGGCTACAAACCATTGGAGTATAAGAAATCTCGACAACAGACTACCTTCCATATTGACAAGGCTACCATCCATTGGAGTAACAAAAATCTCGACAATAGACTACCTTGCATAATGAAAAGGCTAGCATCCATTGCAGTAACAAAAACCTCGACAATAGACTACCTTCAATAATGACCAGGCTACCATCCATTGTAGTAACAAAAATCTCGAGAATAGACTACCTTCCATAATGGAAAGGATACCATCCATTGTAGTAACAAAGATATCGAGAACATACTACCTTCCATAATGACAAGGCAACTATCCATTGGAGTAACGAAAATCACGAGAACATACTACCTTCCATAATGACAAGGCCTCCTTCCATTGGAATAACAAAAATCCCGACAACAGACTACCTTCAATAATAATAAGGCTACCATCCATTGTAGTAACAAAGATATCGACAACATACTACCTTCCATAATGATAAGGCTACCATCCATTAGAGTATCAAAAATCATGACAACATACTACCTTCCATAATGACAAGGCTACCATCCATTGGAGTAACAAAAATCTCGAAAATAGACTACCTTCCATAATGACAAGGCTACCATCCATTGGAGTAACAAAAATCACAACAACAAACTACCTTCCATAATGACAAAGCAACCATCCATTACAGTAACAAAAATCTTGACAACAGACTACCTTCCATAATGACGAGGCTACCATCCATTGTAGTATCAAAAATCTCGACAACAGACTACCTTCCATAATGACAAGGCTACCATCCATTATAGTAACAAAGATATCGAAAACATACTACCTTCCATAATGACAAGTCTACCATCCATTGGAGTAACAAAAATCACGACAACAGACTACCTTCCATCATGACAAGGCTACCATCCATTGGAATAACAAAGTTATCGACAACAGACTACCTTCCATAATGACAAGGCTACCATCCATTACAGTAACAAAAATCTTGACAACAGACTACCTTCCATAATGACGAGGCTACCATCCATTGTAGTATCAAAAATCACGACAACAAACTACCTTCCATAATGACAAGGCTACCATCCATTGTAGTAACAAAGTTATCGACAACATACTACCTTCCATAATGACAAGGCTACAATCCATTGGAGTAACAAAAATCACGACAACAGACTACCTTCCATAATGAAAAGGCTTCCATCCAATGGAGTAATAAAAATATCTACAATAGACTATCTTCCATAATGACAAGGCTACCATCCATTGGAGTAACAAAAATCTCGACAACAGACTATCTTCCATAATGACAAGGGTACCATCCATTTGAGTAACAAAAATATCCACAAGAGACAACATTCTATAATGACAAGGCTACCATCCATTGGAGTAACAAAAATCCCGACCACACACTACCTTCCATAATGACAAGGCTACCATCCATTGGAGTAACAGAAATCTAGACAACATACTACCTTCCATAATGACAAGGCTACCATCAATTGGAGTAACAAAATCTCGAAAATAGACTACCTTCCATAATGACAAGGCTACCATCCATTGGAGTAACAAAAATCACAACAACAGACTACCTTCCATAATGACAAGGCAACCATCCATTACAGTAACAAAAATCTTGACAACAGACTACCTTCCATAATGACGAGGCTATCATCCATTGTAGTATCAAAAATCTCGACAACAGACTACCTTCCATAATGACAAGGCTACCATCCATTATAGTAACAAAGATATCGAAAACATACTACCTTCCATAATGACAAGTCTACCATCCATTGGAGTAACAAAAATCATGACAACATACTACCTTCCATAATGATAAGGCTACCATCCAATGGAATAATAAAAATCTCGACAACAGACTACCTTCCATAATGACAAGGCTACCATCCATTGGAGTAACAAAGTTATCGACAACATACTACCTTCCATAATGACAAGGCTACAATCCATTAGCGTAACAAAAATCACGACAACATACTACCTTCCATAATGAAAAGGCTACCATCCATTGGAATAACAAAAATGTCGACAACATACTACCTTCCATAATGACAAGGGTACCATCCATTTGAGTAACAAAAATATCCACAAGAGACAACATTCTATAATGACAAGGCTACCATCCATTGGAGTAACAAAAATCCCGACCACACACTACCTTCCATAATGACAAGGCTACCATCCATTGGAGTAACAGAAATCTAGACAACAGACTACCTTCCATAATGACAAGGCTACCATCCATTGGAGTAACAAAAATCTTGACAATAGACTACCTTCCATAATGACATATCTACCATCCATTGGAGTAACAAAAATTTGAACAACGGACTACCGTCCTTAATGACAAGGCTACCATACATTGGAGTAACAGAAATCACAATGACAGACTACCTTCCATAATGACAAGGTTACCATCCATTGCAGTAACAAAAATCTCGACAACAGACTACCTTCCATAATGACAAACTACCATCCATTGTTGTAACCAAAAATATGGACAACAAACTACCTTCCATAATGACAAGGCTACCATCCATTGGAGTAACAAAAATCTCGACAACATACTACCTTCCATAATGACAAGGCTACCATCCATTGGAGTAACAAAAATCTCGAGAACAGACTACCTTCCAAATGACAAGGCTACCATCCATTGGAGTAAACAAAATCACAACAACAGACTACCTTCCATAATGACAAGGCAACCATCCATTACAGTAACAAAAATCTTGACAACAGACTACCTTCCATAATGACGGGGCTACCATCCATTGTAGTATCAAAAATCTTGACAACAGACTACCTTCCATAATGACAAGGGTGCCATCCATTATAGTAACAAAGATATCGTAAACATACTACCTTCCATAATGACAAGTCTACCATCCATTGGAGTAACAAAAATCACGACGACAGACTACATTCCATAATGACAAGGCTACCATCCATTGGAATAACAAAAATCTCGACAATAGACTACCTTCCATAATGACAAGGCTACCATCCATTGTAGTAACAAAGTTATCGACAACATACTACCTTCCATAATGACAAGGCTACAATCCATTAGAGTAACAAAAATCACGACAACAGACTACCTTCCATAATGAAAAGGCTACCATCCATTGGAATAACAAAAATCTCGACAACAGACTAACTTCTATAGTGAAAAGGCTTCCATCCAATGGAGTAATAAAAATATCGACAATAGACTATCTTCCATAATGACAAGTCTACCATCCATTGGAGTAACAAAAATCACGACAATAGACTACCTTCCATAATGACAAGGCTACCATCCAATGGAATAACAAAAATCTCGACAACAGACTACCTTCCATAATGACAAGGCTACCATCCATTGTAGTAACAAAGTTATCGACAACATACTACCTTCCATAATGACATGGCTACAATCCATTGGAGTAACAAAAATCACGACAACAGACTACCTTCCATAATGAAAAGGCTTCCATCCAATGGAATAATAAAAATATCTACAATAGACTATCTTCCATAATGACAAGGCTACCATCCATTGGAGTAACAAAAATCTCGACAACAGACTATCTTCCATAATGACAAGGGTACCATCCATTTGAGTAACAAAAATATCCACAAGAGACAACATTCTATAATGACAAGGCTACAATCCATTAGAGTAACAAAAATCCCGACCACACACTACCTTCCATAATGACAAGGCTACCATCCATTGGAGTAACAGAAATCTAGACAACAGACTACCTTCCATAATGACAAGGCTACCATCCATTGGAGTATCAAAAATCATGACAACATACTACCTTCCATAATGACAAGGCTACCATCAATTGGAGTAACAAAAATCTCGAAAATAGACTACCTTCCATAATGACAAGGCTACCATCCATTGGAGTAACAAAAATCACAACAACAGACTACCTTCCATAATGACAAGGCAACCATCCATTACAGTAACAAAAATCTGGACAACAGACTACCTTCCATAATGACGAGGCTATCATCCATTGTAGTATCAAAAATCTCGACAACAGACTACCTTCCATAATGACAAGGCTACCATCCATTGTAGTAACAAAGATATCGAAAACATACTACCTTCCATAATGACAAGTCTACCATCCATTGGAGTAACAAAAATCACGACAACATACTACCTTCCATAATGACAAGGCTACCATCCAATGGAATAATAAAAATCTCGACAACAGACTACCTTCCATAATGACAAGGCTACCATCCATTGACAAGGGTACCATCCATTTGAGTAACAAAAATATCCACAAGAGACAACATTCTATAATGACAAGGCTACCTTCCATTGGAGTAACAAAAATCCCGACCACACACTACCTTCCATAATGACAAGGCTACCATCCATTGGAGTAACAGTAATCTAGACAACAGACTACCTTCCATAATGACAAGGCTACCATCCATTGGAGTAACAAAAATCTTGACAATAGACTACCTTCCATAATGACATATCTACCATCCATTGGAGTAACAAAAATTTGAACAACGGACTACCGTCCTTAATGACAAGGCTACCATACATTGGAGTAACATAAATCACAATGACAGACTACCTTCCATAATGACAAGGTTACCATCCATTGCAGTAACAAAAATCTCGACAACAGACTACCTTCTATAATGACAAACAAGCATCCATTGTTGTAACCAAAAATCTGGACAACAAACTACCTTCCATAATGACAAGGCTACCATCCATTGGAGTAACAAAAATCATGACAATAGACTACCTTCCGTAATGACAAGGCTACCATCCATTGGAGTAACAAAAATCTCGAAAACAGACTACCATCCATAATGACAAGGCTACCGTCCATTGGAGTAAAAAAAATCACAACAACAGACTACCTTCCATAATGACAAGGCAACCATCCATTACAGTAACAAAAATGTTGACAACAGACTACCTTCCATAATGACGGGGCTACCATCCATTGTAGTATCAAAAATCTCGACAACAGACTACCTTCCATAATGACAAGGGTGCCATCCATTATAGTAATAAAGATATCGAAAACATACTACCTTCCATAATGACAAGTCTACCATCCATTGGAGTAACAAAAATCACGACGACAGACTACATTCCATAATGACAAGGCTACCATCCATTGGAATAACAAAAATCTCGACAACAGACTACCTTCCATAATGACAAGGCTACCATCCATTGTAGTAACAAAGTTATCGACAACATACTACCTTCCATAATGACAAGGCTACAATCCATTGGAGTAACAAAAATAACGACAACAGACTACCTTCCATAATGAAAAGGCTTCCATCCAATGGAGTAATAAAAATATCTACAATAGACTATCTTCCATAATGACAAGGCTACCATCCATTGGAGTAACAAAAATCCCGACCACACACTACCTTCCATAATGACAAGGCTACCATCCATTGGAATAACAAAAATCTCGACAACAGACTACCTTCTATAGTGAAAAGGCTTCCATCCAATGGAGTAATAAAAATATCGACAATAGACTATCTTCCATAATGACAAGTCTACCATCCATTGGAGTAACAAAAATCACGACAACAGACTACCTTCCATAATGACAAGGCTACCATCCATTGTAGTTACAAAGTTATCGACAACATACTACCTTCCATAATGACAAGGCTACAATCCATTGGAGTAACAAAAATAACGACAACAGACTACCTTCCATAATGAAAAGGCTTCCATCCAATGGAGTAATAAAAATATCTACAATAGACTATCTTCCATAATGACAAGGCTACCATCCATTGGAGTAACAAAAATCCCGACCACACACTACCATCCATAATGACAAGGCTACCATCCATTGGAGTAACAGAAATCTAGACAACAGACTACCTTCCATAATGACAAGGCTACCATCCATTGGAGTATCAAAAATCATGACAACATACTACCTTCCATAATGACAAGGCTACCATCCATTGGAGTAACAAAAATCTCGAAAATAGACTACCTTCCATAATGACAAGGCTACCATCCATTGGAGTAACAAAAATCACAACAACAGACTACCTTCCACAATGACAAGGCAACCATCCATTACAGTAACAAAAATCTTGACAACAGACAACCTTCCATAATGACGAGGCTATCATCCATTGTAGTATCAAAAATCTCGACAACAGACTACCTTCCATAATGACAAGGCTACCATCCATTATAGTAAAAAAGATATCGAAAACATACTACCTTCCATAATGACAAGTCTACCATCCATTGGAGTAACAAAAATCACGACAACAGACTACCTTCCATAATGACAAGGCTACCATCCAATGGAATAACAAAAATCTCGACAATAGACTACCTTCCATAATGACAAGGCTCCCATCCATTGTAGTAACAAAGTTATCGACAACATACTACCTTCCATAATGACAAGGCTACAATCCATTGGAGTAACAAAAATCACGACAACAGACTACCTTCCATAATGAAAAGGCTACCATCCATTGGAATAACAAAAATCTCGACAACATACTACCTTCCATAATGAAAAGGCTTCCATCCAATGGAGTAATAAAAATATCTACAATAGACTATCTTCCATAATGACAAGGCTACCATCCATTGGAGTAACAAAAATCTCGACAATAGACTATCTTCCATAATGACAAGGGTACCATCCATTTGAGTAACAAAAATATCCACAAGAGACAACATTCTATAATGACAAGGCTACCATCCATTGGAGTAACAAAAATCCCGACCACACACTACCTTCCATAATGACAAGGCTACCATCCATTGGAGTAACAGTAATCTAGACAACAGACTACCTTCCATAATGACAAGGCTACCATCCATTGGAGTAACAAAAATCTTGACAATAGACTACCTTCCATAATGACATATCTACCATCCATTGGAGTAACAAAAATTTGAACAACGGACTACCGTCCTTAATGACAAGGCTACCATACATTGGAGTAACAGAAATCACAATGACAGACTACCTTCCATAATGACAAGGTTACCATCCGTTGCAGTAACAAAAATCTCGACAACAGACTACCTTCCATAATGACAAACTACCATCCATTGTTGTAACCAAAATTTGGACAACAAACTACCTTCCATAATGACAAGGCTACCATCCATTGGAGTAACAAAAATCATGACAATAGACTACCTTTCATAATGACAAGGCTACCATCCATTGGAGTAACAAAAATCTCGAAAACTGACTACCATCCATAATGACAAGGCTACCATCCATTGGAGTAAAAAAAATCACAACAACAGACTACCTTCCATAATGACAAGGCAACCATCCATTACAGTAACAAAAATCTTGACAACAGACTACCTTCCATAATGACGGGGCTACCATCCATTGTAGTATCAAAAATCTCGACAACAGACTACCTTCCATAATGACACGGGTGCCATCCATTATAGTAACAAAGATATCGAAAACATACTACCTTCCATAATGACAAGTCTACCATCCATTGGAGTAACAAAAATCACGACGACAGAGTACATTCCATAATGACAAGGCTACCATCCATTGGAATAACAAAAATCTCGACAACAGACTACCTTCCATAATGACAAGGCTACCATCCATTATAGTAACAAAGTTATCGACAACATACTACCTTCCATAATGACAAGGCTACAATCCATTAGAGTAACAAAAATCACGACAACAGACTACCTTCCATAATGAAAAGGCTACCATCCATTGGAATAACAAAAATCTCGAGAACAGACTACCTTCTATAGTGAAAAGGCTTCCATCCAATGGAGTAATAAAAATATCGACAATAGACTATCTTCCATAATGACAAGTCTACCATCCATTGGAGTAACAAAAATCACGACAACAGACTACCTTCCATAATGACAAGGCTACCATCCAATGGAATAACAAAAATCTCGACAACAGACTACCTTCCATAATGACAAGGCTACCATCCATTGTAGTTACAAAGTTATCGACAACATACTACCTTCCATAATGACAAGGCTACAATCCATTGGAGTAACAAAAATCACGACAACAGACTACCTTCCATAATGAAAAGGCTTCCATCCAATGGAGTAATAAAAATATCTACAATAGACTATCTTCCATAATGACAAGGCTACCATCTATTGGAGTAATAAAAATATCGACAACAGACTATCTTCCATAATGACAAGGGTACCATCCATCTGAGTAACAAAAATATCCACAAGAGACAACATTCTATAATGACAAGGCTACAATCCATTGGAGTAACAAAAATCCCGACCACACACTACCTTCCATAATGACAAGTCTACCATCCATTGGAGTAACAAAAATCACGACGACAGACTACATTCCATAATGACAAGGCTACCATCCATTGGAATAACAAAAATCTCGACAACAGACTACCTTCCATAATGACAAGGCTACCATCCATTGTAGTAACAAAGTTATCGACAACATACTACCTTCCATAATGACAAGGCTACAATCCATTAGAGTAACAAAAATCACGACAACAGACTACCTTCCATAATGAAAAGGCTACCATCCATTGGAATAACAAAAATCTCGACAACAGACTACCTTCCATAATGACGAGGCTATCATCCATTGTAGTATCAAAAATCTCGACAACAGACTACCTTCCATAATGACAAGGCTACCATCCATTATAGTAACAAAGATATCGAAAACATACTACCTTCCATAATGACAAGTCTACCATCCATTGGAGTAACAAAATTCACGACAACAGACTACCTTCGATAATGACAAGGCTACCATCCAATGGAATAACAAAAATCTCGACAACAGACTACCTTCCATAATGACAAGGCTCCCATCCATTGTAGTAACAAAGTTATCGACAACATACTACCTTCCATAATGACAAGGCTACAATCCATTGGAGTAACAAAAATCACGACAACAGACTACCTTCCAAAATGAAAAGGCTACCATCCATTGGAATAACAAAAATCTCGACAACATACTACCTTCCATAATGAAAAGGCTTCCATCCAATGGAGTAATAAAAATATCTACAATAGACTATCTTCCATAATGACAAGGCTACCATCCATTGGAGTAACAAAAATCTCGACAACAGACTATCTTCCATAATGACAAGGGTACCATCCATTTGAGTAACAAAAATATCCACAAGAGACAACATTCTATAATGACAAGGCTACCATCCATTGGAGTAACAAAAATCCCGACCACACACTACCTTCCATAATGACAAGGCTACCATCCATTGGAGTAACAGAAATCTAGACAACAGACTACCTTCCATAATGACAAGGCTACCATCCATTGGAGTAACAAAAATCTTGACAATAGACTATCTTCCATAATGACATATCTACCATCCATTGGAGTAACAAAAATTTGAACAACGGACTACCTTACATAATGACAAGGCTACCATACATTGGAGTAACAGAAATCACAATGACAGACTACCTTCCATAATGACAAGGTTACCATCCATCGTAGTAACAAAAATCTCGACAACGGACTACCTTCCATAATGACAAACTACCATCCATTGTTGTAACCAAAAATCTGGACAACAAACTACCTTCCATAATGACAAGGCTACCATCCATTGGAGTAACAAAAATCCCGACAACACACTACCTTCCATAATGACAAGGATACCATCCATTGGAGTAACAGAAATCTAGACAACATACTACCTTCCATAATGACAAGGGTACCATCCATTGGAGTAACAAAAATCTCTACAGCAGACTACCTTTCATAATGACAAGGGTACCATCATTGGAGTAACAAAAATATCCACAAGAGACTACCTTCCATAATGACAAGGCTACAAACCATTGGAGTATAAAAAATCTCGACAATAGACTACCTTCAATAAGGACCAGGCTACCATCCATTGTAGTAACAAAAATCTCCACAACAGACTACTTTCCATAATGACAAGTATACCATCCATTGTAGTAACAAAGATATCGAGAACATACTACCTTACATAATGACAAGGCTACTATTCATTAGAGTAACAAAAATGACAACAACATACTACCTTCCATAATGACAAGGCCTCCTTCCATTGGAATAACAAAAATCCCGACAATAGACTACGTTCAATAATAATAAGGCCACCATCCATTGAAGTAACAAAGATATCGACAACAAACTACCTTCCATAATGACAAGGCTACCATCCATTGGAGTAACAAAAATCATGACAATAGACTACCTTCCATAATGACAAGGCTACCATCCATTGGAGTAACAAAAATCTCGAAAACAGACTACCTTCCATAATGACAAGGCTACCATCCATTGGAGTAACTAAAATCACGACAACAGACTACCTTCCATAATGAAAAGGCTACCATCCATTGGAATAACAAAAATCTCGACAACAGACTACCTTCTATAGTGAAAAGGCTTCCATCCAATGGAGTAATAAAAATATCGACAACAGACTATCTTCCATGATGACAAGGGTGCCATCCATTATAGTAACAAAGATATCGAAAACACACTACCTTCCATAATGACAAGTCTACCATCCATTGGAGTAACAAAAATCTAGACAACATACTACCTTCCATAATGACAAGGCTACCATCCATTGGACTAACAAAAATCTCTACAGCAGACTACCTTCCATAATGACAAGGGTACCATCATTGGAGTAACAAAAATATCCACAAGAGACTACCTTCCATAATGACAAGGCTACAATCCATTGGAGTATAAAAAATCTCGACAATAGACTACCTTCAATAATTACCAGGCTACCATACATTGTAGTAACAGATATCTCGACAACAGACTACCTTCCATAATGACAAGGATACCATCCATTGTAGTAACAAAGATATCGAGAACATACTACCTTACATAATCACAAGGCTACTATTCATTGGAGTAACAAAAATCACAACAACATACTACCTTCCATAATGACAAGGCCTCCTTCCATTGGAATAACAAAAATCCCGACAACAGACTACGTTCAATAATTATAAGGCCACCATCCATTGTAGTAACAAAGATATCGACAACAAACTACCTTCCATAATGACAAGGCTACCATCCATTGGAGTAACAAAAATCATGACCATAGACTACCTTCCATAATGACAAGGCTACCATCCATTGGAGTAACAAAAATCTCGAAAACAGACTACCTTCCATAATGACAAGGCTACCATCCATTGGAGTATCAAAAATCTCGACAACAGACTACCTTCCATAATGACAAAGGTGCCATCCATTATAGTAACAAAGATATCGAAAACATACTACCTTCCATAATGACAAGTCTACCGTCCATTGGAGTAACAAAAATCACGACAACAGACTACATTCCATAATGACAAGGCTACCATCCATTGTAGTAACAAAGTTATCGACAACATACTACCTTCCATAATGACAAGGCTACAATCCATTAGAGTAACAATAATCACGACAACCGACTACCTTCCATAATGAAAAGGCTACCATCCATTGGAATAACAAAAATCTCGACAATAGACTACCTTCTATAGTGAAAAGGCTTCCATCCAATGGAGTAATAAAAATCTCGACAACAGACTATCTTCCATAATGACAAGGGTACCATCCATTTGAGTAACAAAAATATCCGCAAGAGACAACCTTCTAAAATGACAAGGCTACCATCCATTGGAGTAACAAAAATCTTGACAGCAGACTACCCTCCATAATGACAAGGTTACCATCATTGTAGTAACAAAAATATCCACAAGAGACTACCTTCCATAATGACATGGCTACAATCCATTGGACTACAAAAAATCTCGACAATATACTACCTTCCATAATGACAAGGCTACCATCCATTGGACTAACAAAAATCTCGACAACAGACTACCTTCCATAATGAAAAGGATAGCATCCATTGCAGTAACAAAAACCTCGACAATAGACTACCTTCAATAATGACCGGGCTACCATCCATTGTAGTAACAAAAATCTCGACAACAGACTACCTTCCATAATGACAAGGATACCATCCATTGTAGTAACAAAGATATCGAGAACATACTACCTTCCAAAATGACAAGGCTACTATCCATTGGAGTAACAAAAATCACGACAACATACTAACTTCCATAATGACAAGGCCTCCTTCCATTGGAATAACAAAAATCCCGACAACCGACTACGTTCAATAATAACAAGGCTACCATCCATTGAAGTAACAAAGATATCGACAACATACTACCATCCATAATGACAAGGCTACCATCCATTGGAGTAACAAAAATCATGACAATAGACTACCTTCCATAACGACAAGGCTACCATCCATTGGAGTAACAAAAATCTCGAAAACAGACTACCTTCCATAATGACAAGGCTACCATCCATTGGAGTAACAAAAATCACAACAACAGACTACCTTCCATAATGACAAGGCAACCATCCATTACAGTAACAAAAATCTTGACAATAGACTACCTTCCATAATGACGAGGCTACCATCCATTGTAGTATCAAAAATCTCGACAACAGACTACCTTCCATAATGACAAGGGTGCCATCCATTATAGTAACAAAGATATCGAAAACATACTACTTTCCATAATGACAAGTCTACCATCCATTGGAGTAACAAAAATCACGACAATAGACTACCTTCCATAATGACAAGGCTACCATCCATTGGAATAACAAAAATCATGACAATAGACTACCTTCCATAATGACAAGGCTACCATCCATTGGAGTAACAAAAATCTCGAAAACAGACTACCTTCCATAATGTCAAGGCTACCATCCATTGGAGTAACAAAAATCACAACAACAGACTACCTTCCATAATGACAAGGCAACCATCCATTACAGTAACAAAAATCTTGACAATAGACTACCTTCCATAATGACGAGGCTACCATCCATGGTAGTATCAAAAATCTCGACACCAGACTACCTTCCATAATGACAAGGGTGCCATCCATTATAGTAACAAAGATATCGAAAACATACTACTTTCCATAATGACAAGTCTACCATCCATTGGAGTAACAAAAATCACGACAATAGACTACCTTCCATAATGACAAGGCTACCATCCATTGGAATAACAAAAATCTGGACAACAGACTACCTTCCAATAATGACAAGGCAACCATCCATTACAGTAACAAAAATCTCGACAACAGAATACCTTCCATAATGACAAGGCTACCATCTATTGGAGTAACAAAAATCTCGACAACAGAATACCTTCCATAATGACGAGGCTACCATCCATTGTAGTATCAAAAATCTCGACAACAGACTACCTTCCATAATGACAAGGGTGCCATCCATTATAGTAACAAAGATATCGAAAACACACTACCTTCCATAATGACAAGTCTACCATCCATTGGAGTAACAAAAATCTAGACAACATACTACCTTCCATAATGACAAGGCTACCATCCATTGGAGTAACAAAAATCTCTACAGCAGACTACCTTCCATAATGACAAGGGTACCATCATTGGAGTAACAAAAATATCCACAAGAGACTACCTTCCATAATGACAAGGCTACAATCCATTGGAGTATAAAAAATCTCGACAATAGACTACCTTCAATAATTACCAGGCTACCATCCATTGTAGTAACAAAAATCTCGACAACAGACTACCTTCCATAATGACAAGGATACCATCCATTGTAGTAACAAAGATATCGAGAACATACTACCTTACATAATGACAAGGCTACTATTCATTGGAGTAACAAAAATCACAACAACATACTACCTTCCATAATGACAAGGCCTCCTTCCATTGGAATAACAAAAATCCCGACAACAGACTATGTTCAATAATAATAAGGCCACCATCCATTGTAGTAACAAAGATATCGACAACAAACTACCTTCCATAATGACAAGGCTACCATCCATTGGAGTAACAAAAATCATGACAATAGACTACCCTCCATAATGACAAGGCTACCATCCATTGGAGTAACAAAAATCTCGAAAACAGACTACCTTCCATAATGACAAGGCTACCATCCATTGGAGTAAAAAAAATCACAACAACATACTACCTTCCATAATGACAAGGCAACCATCCATTACAGTAACAAAAATCTTGACAACAGACTACCTTCCATAATGACGAGGCTACCATCCATTGTAGTATCAAAAATCTCGACAACAGACTACCTTCCATAATGACAAGGGTGCCATCCATTATAGTAACAAAGATATCGAAAACATACTACCTTCCATAATGACAAGTCTACCGTCCATTGGAGTAACAAAAATCACGACAACAGACTACATTCCATAATGACAAGGCTACCATCCATTGTAGTAACAAAGTTATCGACAACATACTACCTTCCATAATGACAAGGCTACAATCCATTAGAGTAACAATAATCACGACAACAGACTACCTTCCATAATGAAAAGGCTACCATCCATTGGAATAACAAAAATCTCGACAACAGACTACCTTCTATAGTGAAAAGGCTTCCATCCAATGGAGTAATAAAAATCTCGACAACAGACTATCTTCCATAATGACAAGGGTACCATCCATTTGAGTAACAAAAATATCCACAAGAGACAACCTTCTAAAATGACAAGGCTACCATCCATTGGAGTAACAAAAATCTTGACAGCAGACTACCTTCCATAATGACAAGGGTACCATCATTGTAGTAACAAAAATATCCACAAGAGACTACCTTCCATAATGACATGGCTACAATCCATTGGACTATAAAAAATCTCGACAATATACTACCTTCCATAATGACAAGGCTACCATCCATTGGACTAAAAAAAATCTCGACAACAGACTACCTTCCATAATGAAAAGGATAGCATCCATTGCAGTAACAAAAACCTCTACAATAGACTACCTTCAATAATGACCGGGCTACCATCCATTGTAGTAACAAAAATCTCGACAACAGACTAACTTCCATAATGACAAGGATACCATCCATTGTAGTAACAAAGATATCGAGAACATACTACCTTCCAAAATGACAAGGCTACTATCCATTGGAGTAACAAAAATCACGACAACATACTAACTTCCATAATGACAAGGCCTCCTTCCATTGGAATAACAAAAATCCCGACAACCGACTACGTTCAATAATAACAAGGCTAGCATCCATTGAAGTAACAAAGATATCGACAACATACTACCATCCATAATGACAAGGCTACCATCCATTGGAGTAACAAAAATCATGACAATAGACTACCTTCCATAATGACAAGGCTACCATCCATTGGAGTAACAAAAATCTCGAAAACAGACTACCTTCCATAATGACAAGGCTACCATCCATTGGAGTAACAAAAATCACAACAACAAACTACCTTCCATAATGACAAGGCAACCATCCATTACAGTAACAAAAATCTTGACAATAGACTACCTTACATAATGACGAGGCTACCATCCATTGTAGTATCAAAAATCTCGACAACAGACTACCTTCCATAATGACAAGGGTGCCATCCATTATAGTAACAAAGATATCGAAAACATACTACTTTCCATAATGACAAGTCTACCATCCATTGGAGTAACAAAAATCACGACAATAAACTACCTTCCATAATGACAAGGCTACCATCCATTGGAATAACAAAAATCTCGACAACAGACTACCTTCCATAATGACAAGGCTACCATCCATTGTAGTAACAAAGTTATCAACAACATACTACTTTCCATAATGACAAGGCTACAATCCATTGGAGTAACAAAAAACACGACAACAGACTACCTTCCATAATGAAAAGGCTACCATCCATTGGAATATCAAAAATCTCGACAACAAACTACCTTCTATAATGAAAAGGCTTCCATCCAATGGAGTAATAAAAATATCGACAATAGACTATCTTCCATAATGACAAGGCTATCATCCATTGGAGTAACAAAAATCTCGACAACAGACTATCTTCCATAATGACAAGGGTACCATCCATTTGAGTAACAAAAATTTGAACAAGAGACTACCTTCTATAATGACAAGGCTACCATCCATTGGAGTAACAAAAATCACGACAACAAACAACCTTCCATAATGACAACGCTACTATCCATTCAAATAACAAAAATATCGACAACACACTACCTTCCATAATGACAAGGCTACCATCCAATGGAGTAACAAAAATCTCGCCAATAGACTAGCTTCCATAATGACAAGTCTACCATCCATTGGCGTAACAAAAATCTGAACAACAGACTACCGTCGTTAATGACAAGGTTACCATCATTGGAGTAACAAAAATATCCACAAGAGACTACCTTCCATAATGACAAGGCTACAATCCATTGGAGTATAAAAAAACTCGACAACAGACTACCTTCCATAATGACAAGGCTACCATCCATTGGAGTAACAAAAATCTCGACAACAGAATACCTTCCATAATGACAAGGCTACCATCCATTGCAGTAACAAAAATCTCGACAACAAACTACCTTCCACAATGACAAGGCTACCATCCATTGTAGTAACAAAAATCTCGACAACAGACTACCTTCCATAATGACAAGGATACCATCCATTATAGTATCAAAGATATCGACAACATACTACCTTCCATAATGTCAAGGCCTCCTTCTATTGGAATAACTAAAATCTAGACAACAGACAACCCTCCATAATGACAAGGCTACCATCCATTGTAGTAACAAAAATCTCGACAATAGACTACCTTCCATAATGACAAGGCTACCATCCTTTGAAGTAACAGAAATCACAACAACAAACTCCCTTCCATAATGACAAGGCTACCATCCATTTGAATAACAAAAATCTCGACAACAGACTACGTTCCATCATGAAAAGTCTACCATCCATTTTAGTAACAAAAATCTTGACAACAGACTACCTTCCATAATGACAAGGCTACCATCCATTATAGTAACAAAGATATTGACAACATACAAATTTCCATAATGACAAGGCTACCATCCATTGGAGTAACGAAAATCATGACAACAAACTACCTTCCATAATGACAATGCTACAATCCATTCGTATAACAAAAATATCGACACCACACTACCTTCCGTAATGACAAGGCTACCATCCAATGGAGTAACAAAAATCTCGACAATAGACTACCTTCCATCATGAAAAGTCTACCATCCATTGGAGTAACAAAAATCTGAACAACAGACTACCATCCTTAATGACAAGGCTACCATCCATTGGAGTAACAGAAATCACAACGACAAACTACTTTCCATAATGACAAGGCAACCATCCATTTCAGTATCAAAAATCTCGACAACAAACTACCTTCCATAATGACAAGGATACCATACATTGTTGTAACAAAAATCTCGACAACAGACTACCTCCCATAATGACAAGGCTACCATCAATTGGAGAAACAAAAATCGAGACAACACACTACCTTCCATTATGACAAGGCTACAAGCCATTGGAGTAACAGAAAATCTAGACAACAAACTACCTTCCATAATGACAAGGCTACCATCCATTGGAGTAACAAAAATCTTGACAGCAGACTACCTTCCATAATGACAAGGGTACCATCATTGGAGTAACAAAAATATCCACAAGAGAATACCTTCCATAAAGACAAGGGTACAATCCATTGGAGTATAAAAAATCTCGACCACAGACTACCTTCCATAATGACAAGGCTAGCATCCATTAGAGTAACAAAAATCTCGACAATAGACTACCTTCCATAATGACTAGGCTACCATCCATTGGAGTATCAAAGATACCGACAACAATCTAACTTCCATAATGACAAGGCTACAATCCATTGTAGTAACAAAAATCTTGACAATAGAATACCTTCCATAATGACAAGGCTACCATCCATTGTAGTAACTAAACTCTTGACAATAGACTACCTTCCATAATCACTAGGCTACCATCCATTGGAGTAATAAAAATCTCGACAACAGACTACCTTCCATAATGACAAGGCTACCATCCATTGGAATAACAAAAATATCGACAACAGACTACCTTCCATAATGACAAGGCTACCATCCATTGTAGTAACAAAGTTATCGACAACATACTACCTTCCATAATACCAAGGCTACAATCCATTGGAGTAACAAAAAACACGACAACAGACTACCTTCCATAATGAAAAGGCTACAATCCATTGGAATAACAAAAATCTCGACAACAGACTACCTTCTATAATGAAAAGGCTTCCATCCATTGGAGTAATAAAAATTTCGACAATAGACTATCTTCCATAATGACAAGGCTATCATCCATAATGACAAGGCTACCATCCATTGGAGTAACGAAAATCATGACAACAAACTACCTTCCATAATGACAATGCTACAATCCATTCGTATAACAAAAATATCGACACCACACTACCTTCCGTAATGACAAGGCTACCATCCAATGAAGTAACAAAAATCTCGACAATAGACTACCTTCCATCATGAAAAGTCTACCATCCATTGGAGTAACAAAAATCTGAACAACAGACTACCATCCTTAATGACAAGGCTACCATCCATTGGAGTAACAGAAATCACAACGACAAACTACTTTCCATAATGACAAGGCAACCATCCATTTCAGTATCAAAAATCTCGACAACAGACTACCTTCCATAATGACAAGGATACCATACATTGTTGTAACAAAAATCTCGACAACAGACTACCTCCCATAATGACAAGGCTACCATCAATTGGAGAAACAAAAATCGAGACAACACAGTACCTTCCATTATGACAAGGCTACAAGCCATTGGAGTAAAAGAAAATCTAGACAACAGACTACCTTCCATAATGACAAGGCTACCATCCATTGGAGTAACAAAAATCTTGACAGCAGACTACCTTCCATAATGACAAGGGTACCATCATTGGAGTAACAAAAATATCCACAAGAGAATACCTTCCATAAAGACAAGGGTACAATCCATTGGAGTATAAAAAATCTCGACCACAGACTACCTTCCATAATGACAAGGCTACCATCCATTGGAGTAACAAAAATCTCGACAATAGACTACCTTCCATAATGACTAGGCTACCATCCATTGGAGTATCAAAGATACCGACAACAATCTAACTTCCATAATGACAAGGCTACAATCCATTGTAGTAACAAAAATCTTGACAATAGAATACCTTCCATAATGACAAGGCTACCATCCATTGTAGTAACTAAACTCTTGACAATAGACTACCTTCCATAATCACAAGGCTACCATCCATTGGAGTAACAAAAATCTCGACAACAGACTACCTTCCATAATGACAAGGCTACCATCCATTGGAATAACAAAAATATCGACAACAGACTACCTTCCATAATGACAAGGCTACCATCCATTGTAGTAACAAAGTTATCGACAACATACTACCTTCCATAATACCAAGGCTACAATCCATTGGAGTAACAAAAAACACGACAACAGACTACCTTCCATAATGAAAAGGCTACCATCCATTGGAATAACAAAAATCTCGACAACAGACTACCTTCTATAATGAAAAGGCTTCCATCCAATGGAGTAATAAAAATTTCGACAATAGACTATCTTCCATAATGACAAGGCTATCATCCATAATGACAAGGCTATCATCCATTGGGGTAACAAAAATCTCTACAACAGACTATCTTCCATAATGACAAGGGTACCATCCATTTGAGTAACAAAAATCTAAACAAGAGACAACCTTCTATAATGACAAGGATACCATCCATTGGAGTAACAAAAATCACGACAACAAACAACCTTCCATAATGACAAGGCTACTATCCATTCAAATAACAAAAATATCGACAACACGCTACCTTCCATAATGATAAGGCTACCATCCAATGGAGTAACGAAAATCTCAACAATAGACTAGCTTCCATAATGACAAGTCTACCATCCATTGGCGTAACAAAAATCTGAACAACAGACTACCGTCGTTAATGACAAGGTTACCATCATTGGAGTAACAAAAATATCCACAAGAGACTACCTTCTATAATGACAAGGCTACAATCCATTGGAGTATAAAAAAACTCGACAACAGACTACCTTCCATAATGACAAGGCTACCATCCATTGGAGTAACAAAAATCTCGACAACAGACTACCTTCCATAATGACAAGGCTACCATCCATTGCAGTAACAAAAATATCGACAACAAACTACCTTCCACAATGACAAGGCTACCATCCATTGTAGTAACAAAAATCTCGACAACAGACTACCTTCCATAATGACAAGGATACCATCCATTATAGTATCAAAGATATCGACAACATACTACCTTCCATAATGTCAAGGCCTCCTTCCATTGGAATAACTAAAATCTCGACAATAGACTACCTTCCATAATGACAAGGCTACCATCCATTGTAGTAACAAAGATATCGACAACATACTACGTTACATAATGACAAGGCTACCATCCATTGAAGTAAAAAAAATCACGACAATAGACTACCTTCCATAATGACAAGGCTACCATCCATAGGAGTAACAAAAATCTCGACAATAGACTACCTTCCATAATGACAAGGCTACCATCCTTTGGAGTAACAGAAATCACAACAACAAACTCTCTTCCATAATGACAAGGCTACCATCCATTCGAATAACAAAAATCTCGACAATAGACTACCTTCCATCATGAAAAGTCTACCATCCATTGTAGTAACAAAAATCTTGACAACAGACTACCTTCCATAATGACAAGGCTACCATCCATTATAGTAACAAAGATATTGACAACATACAAATTTCCATAATGACAAGGCTACCATCCATTGGAGTAACAAAAATCATGACAACAAACTACCTTCCATAATGACAATGCTACAATCCATTCGTATAACAAAAATATCGACACCACACTACCTTCCGTAATGACAAGGCTACCATCCAATGGAGTAACAAAAATCTCGACAATAGACTACCTTCCATCATGAAAAGTCTACCATCCATTGAAGTAACAAAAATCTGAACAACAGACTACCATCCTTAATGACAAGGCTACCATCCATTGGAGTAACAGAAATCACAACGACAAACTACTTTCCATAATGACAAGGCAACTATCCATTTCAGTATCAAAAATCTCGACAACAGACTACCTTCCATAATGACAAGGATACCATACATTGTTGTAACAAAAATCTCGACAACAGACTACCTCCCATAATGACAAGGCTACCATCAATTGGAGTAACAAAAATCGAGACAACACGCTACCTTCCATTATGACAAGGCTACCAGCCATTGGAGTAACAAAAATCTTGACAGCAGACTACCTTCCATAATGACAAGGGTACCATCATTCGAGTAACAAAAATATCCACAAGAGACTACCTTCCATAAAGACAAGGGTACAATCCATTGGAGTATAAAAAATCTCGACCACAGACTACCTTCCATAATGACAAGGCTACCATCCATTGGAGTAACAAAAATCTCGACAACACACTACCTTCCATAATGACTAGGCTACCATCCATTGGAGTATCAAAGATACCGACAACAGACTAACTTCCATAACGACAAGGCTACAATCCATTGTAGTAACAAAAATCTCGACAATAGAATACCTTCTATAATGACAAGGCTACCATACATTGTTGTAACTAAACTCTTGACAATAGACTACCTTCCATAATCACAAGGCTACCATCCATTGGAGTAACAAAAATCTCGACAACAAACTACCTTCCATAATGACAAGGCTACCATCCATTGGAATAAAAAAAATATCGATAACACACTACCTTCCATAATGACAAGGCTACCATCCCTTAGAGTAACAAAAATCTCAACAACATACTACCTTCCATAATAACAAGGCTACTTTCCATTGGGGTAACAAAGATATCGACAACATACTACCTTCCATAATGACAAGTCTACCATCCATTGGAATAACAAAAATATCGACAACAGACTACCTTCCATAATGACAAGGCTACCATCCATTAGAGTAACAAAAATCTCGACAATAGACTACCTTCCATAGTGACAAGGCTACCATCCATTGGAGTAACAGAAATCACAACAACAGACTACCTTCCATAATGACAAGGCTACCATCCATTAGAATAACAAAAATCCCGACAACACACTACCTTCCATAATGACAAGGCTACCATCCATTTGAGTAATATAAATCTAGACAACTGACTACCTTCCTTTATGACAAGGCTACCATCCATTGGAGTAACAAAAATCTTGACAGCAGACTACATTCCATAATGACAAGGGTACCATTATTGGAGTAAAAAAAATATCAAAAAGAGACTACCTTCCATAATGACATGGCTACAATCCATTGGAGTATAAAAAATCTCGACCACAAACTACCTTCCATAATGACAAGGCTACCATCCATTGGAGTAACAAAAATCTTGACAACAAACAACCTTCCATAATTACTAGGCTAGCATCCATTGGAGTAACAAAGATATCGACAACAGACTACCTTCCATAACGACAAGGCTACAATCAATTTTAGTAACAAAAATATCGACAATAGAATACCTTCCATAATGACAAGGCTACCATCCATTGTAGTAACTAAAATATTGAGAATATACTACCTTTCATAATGACAAGGATACCATCCGCTATAGTAACAAAGATATCGACAACATACTACCTTCCATAATGACAAGGCTACCATCCATTGGAGTAACAAAAAGCATGACAACAGACTACCTTCCATAATGACAAGGCTACCATCCATTGGAATAACAAAAATCTCGACAACATACTACCTTTCATAATGACAAGGCTTCTATCCATTGGAGTAACAAAAATATCCACAAGAGACAACCTTCCATAATGGCAAGGCTAACATTCATGGGAGTAAAAAAATTCTCGACAACAGACTATCTTCCATAATGGCAAGGGTACCATCCATTGGAGTAACAAAAATATCCACAAGAGACAACCTTCCATAATGACAAGGCTAACATCCATGGGAGTAACAAAATTCTTGACAACAGACTACCTTCCATAATGACGAGGATACCATCCATTATAGTAACAAAAATCTGAACAACAAACTACCTTCCATGATGACAAGGCAACCATCTATTGGAGTAACAAAAATCTCGACAACAGACTACCTTCCTTAATGACTAGGATTTCATCCATTGGAGTAACAGAGATATCGAAAATGGACTACCTTTCATAATGACAAGGCTACCATCCATTGGAGTAACAAAAATATCGACAACAGACTACCTTCCATAACAACAAGGCTACCATCCATTAGAGTAACAGAAATCACAACAACATACTACCTTCCATAATGACAAGGCTACCATCCATTGCAGTAACAAAAATCTCGACAATAGACTACCTTCCGTAATGACAAGGCTACCATCCATTATAGTAACAAAGATATCTACAACATACTACCTTCGATTATGACAAGTCTACAATCAATTGGAGTAACAAAAATCACGAGAACAAACTACCTTCCATAATGACAAGGCTACCATCCATTGGAATAACAAAAATATCGACAACAGACTACCATCCATAATGACAAGGCTTCTATCCTATGGAGTAATAAAAATATCGACAATAGACTATCTTCCATAATGACAAGGCTACCATCCATTGGAAAAACAAAAATCTCGACAACAGACTATCTTCCATAATGAAAAGGGTACCATCCATTGGAGTAACAAAAATATCCAAAAGAGACAACCTTGCATAATGACAAGGGTACCATCATTGGAATAACTAAAATATCCACAAGAGACAACCTTCCATAATGACAAGGCTACCATCCATTGGAATAACAAAAATCCCGACAACACACTTCCTTCAATAATGACAAGGCTACCATCCATTTGAGTAACAGAAATCTAGACAACTGACTACCTTCCATAATGACAAGGCTACCATCCATTGGAGTAACCAAAATCTTGACAGCAGACTACATTCCATAATGACAAGGGTACCATTATTGGAGTAACAAAAATATCAACAAGAGACTACCTTCCATAATGACATGGCTACAATCCATTGGAGTATAAAAAATCTCGACCACAAACTACCTTCCATAATGACAAGGCTACCATCCATTGGAGTAACAAAATCCTCGACAACAAACAACCTTCCATAATTACTAGGCTACCATACATTGGAGTAACAAAGATATCGACAACAGACTACCTTCCATAACGACAAGGCTACAATCCATTATAGTAACAAAAATATCGACAATAGAATACCTTCCATAATGACAAAGCTACCATCCATTGTAGTAACTAAAATATTGAGAGTAGACTACCTTCCATAATGACAAGGCTACCATCCGCTATAGTAACAAAGATATCGACAACATACTACCTTCCATAATGACAAGGGTACCATCCATTGGAGTAACAAAAAGCATGACAACATACTACATTCCATAATGACAAGAGACAACCTTCCATAATGGCAAGGCTAACATTAATGGGAGTAAAAAAATTCTCGACAACAGACTATCTTCCATAATGACAAGGGTACCATCCATTGGAGTAAAAAAAATATCCACAAGAGACAACCTTCCATAATGACAAGGCTAACATCCATGGGAGTAACAAAATTCTTGACAACAGACTACCTTCCATAATGACGAGGATACCATCCATTATAGTAACAAAAATCTGAACAACAGACTACCTTCCATGATAACAAGGCTACCATCTATTGGAGTAACAAAAATCTCGACAACAGACTACCTTCCATAATGACTAGGATTTCATCCATTGGAGTAACCAAGATATCAAAAATGGACTACCTTTCATAATGACAAGGATACCATACATTGGAATAAAAAAAATCTAGACAACAGACTACCTTTTATAATGACAAGGCTACCATCCATTGGAGTAACAAAAATCTCAACAACAGACTACCTTCCATAACAACAAGGCTACCATCCATTAGAGTAACAGAAATCACAACAACATACTACCTTCCATAATGACAAGGCTACCATCCATTGGAGTAACAAAAATATCGACAACAGACTACCTTCCATAACAACAAGTCTACCATCCTTTTAGAGTAACAGAAATCACAACAACATACTACCTTCCATAATGACAAGGCTACCATCCATTGCAGTATCAAAAATCTCGACAACAGACTACCTTCCGTAATGACAAGGCTACCATCCATTGTAGTAACAAAGATATCGAGAAAAAACTACCTTCCATAATGACAAGGCTACCATCCATTGGAATAACAAAAATATCGACAACAGACTACCTTCCATAATGACAAGGCTTCCATCCAATGGAGTAATAAAAATATCGACAATAGACTATCTTCCATAATGACAAGGCTACCATCCATTGGAAAAACAAAAATCTCGACAACATACTATCTTCCATAATGACAAGGCTACCATCCATTGGAGTAACAAAAATATCCAAAAGAGACAACCTTGCATAATGACAAGGGTACCATCATTGGAATAACTAAAATATCCACAAGAGACAACCTTCCATAATGACAAGGCTACAATCCATTGGAGTATAAAAAATCTCGACAATAGACTACCTTCCATAATGACAAGGCTACCATCCATTGGAGTAACAAAAATCTCGACAACAGACTACCTTCCATAATTACTAGGCTACCATCCATTGGAGTAACAAAGATATCGACAACAAACTACCTTCTATAACGACAAGGCTACAATCCATTGTAGTAACAAAAATCTCGACAACAAAATACCTTCCATAATGACAAGGCTACCATCCATTGTAGTAACAAAAATCACAACAATAGACTACGTTCCATAATCACAAGGCTATCATCCATGGGAGTAACAAAAATCTTGACAACAGACTACCTTCCAAAATGACAAGGCTACCATCCATTGGAATAATAAAAATATCGACAACACCCTACCTTCTATAATGACAAGGCTACCATCCCTTAGAGTAGCAAAAATCTCGACAACAGAATTCCTTCCATAATGACAAGGCTACCATCCATTAGAGTAACAAAAATCTCAACAACACACTACCTTCCATAATGACAAGGCTACCATCTAATGTAGTAACCAAAATCTCGATAACAGACTACCTTCCATAATGACAAGGCTACTATCCAGTGGAGTAACAAAAATCTCGACAACAGACTACCTTCCATAATGACAAGGCTACCATCCATTGGAATAACAAAAATATCGACAACACATTACCTTCCATAATGACAAGGCTACCATCCCTTAGAGTAACAAAAATCTCGACAATAGACTACCTTAAATAATGACAAGGCTACCATCCATTGGAGTAACAAAGGTATCAACAACATACTACCTTCCATAATGAAAAGGCTACAATCCATTGGAGTAACAAAAATCACGACAAGAGACTACCTTTCATAATGACAAGGCTACCATCCAATGGAGTAACAAAAATATCGACAATAGACTACCTTCCATAATGACAAGTCTACCATCCTTTGGTATAACAAAAATCTGAACAACACACTACCGTACTTAATGACAAGTCTACTATCCACTGGAGTAACAGAAATCACAATGACATACTACCTTCCATAATGACAAGGCTACCATCCATTACAGTAACAAAAATCTCGACAACAGACTACCTTCCATAATGACAAGGCTACCATCCATTGTTGTAACAAAAATCTCGACAACAGACTACCATCCATAATGATAAGGCTACCATCCATTGGAGTAACAAAAATCCCGACAACAGACTACCTTCCATAATGACAAGGTTATCATCCATTGGAGTAACAGATATCTAGACAACAAACTACCTTCCATAATGACAAGGATACCATCCATTGGAGTAACAAAAATCCCGACAACCGACTACCTCCCATAATGACAAGGCTACCATCCATTGGAGTAACAAAGATATCGACAACATACTACCTTCCATAATGACAAGGCTACCATCCATTTGAGTATAAAAAATCACGACAATAGACTACCTTCCATAATGACAACGCTACCATCCATTGGAGTAACAAAAATCTCGACAATAGACTACCTTCCATAATGACAAGGCTACCATCCATTGAAGTAACAAAAATATCGACAACAGACTACCTTCCATAATGACAAGGCTACCATCCATTGGAGTAACATAAATCATAACAAAAGACTACCTTCCATAATGACAAGGCTACCATCCATTGGAATAACAAAAATATCGACAACACCCTACCTTCTATAATGACAAGGCTACCATCCCTTAGAGTAACAAAAATCTCGACAACAGAATACCTTCCATAATGACAAGGCTACCATCCATTGGAGTAACAAAAATCTCAACAACACACTACCTTCCATAATGACAAGGCTACCATCTAATGTAGTAACAAAAATCTCGATAACAGACTACCTTCCATAATGACAAGGCTACTATCTAGTGGAGTAACAAAAATCTCGACAACAGACTACCTTCCATAATGACAAGGCTACCATTCATTGGAATAACAAAAATATCGACAACACATTACCTTCCATAATGACAAGGCTACCATCCCTCAGAGTAACAAAAATATAGACAACGGACTACCTTGAATAATGACAAGGCTACCATCCATTGGAGTAACAAAGATATCAACAACATACTACCTTCCATAATGAAAAGGCTACCATCCATTGGAGTAACAAAAATCAAGACAACAGACTACCTTTCATAATGACAAGGCTACCACCCAATGGAGTAACAAAAATATTGACAATAGACTACCTTCCATAATGACAAGTCTACTATCCACTGGAGTAACATAAATCACAATGACAAACTACCTTCAATAATGACAAGGCTACCATCCATTACAGTAACATAAATCTCGACAACAGACTACCTTCCATAATGACAAGGCTACCATCCATTGTTGTAACAAAAATCTCGACAACAGACTACCTTCCATAATGATAAGGCTACCATCCATTGGAGTAACAAAAATCCCGACAACAGACTACCTTCCATAATGACAAGGTTATCATCCATTGGAGTAACAGATATCTAGACAACAAACTACCTTCCATAATGACAAGGCTACCATCCATTGGAGTAACAAAAATCCCGACAACCGACTACCTTCCATAATGACAAGGCTACCATCCATTGGAATAACAAAGATATCGACAACATACTACCTTCCATAATGACAAGGCTACCATCCATTGGAGTATAAAAAATCACGACAACAGACTACCTTCCATAATGACAAGGCTACCATCCATTGGAGTAACATAAATCACAACAAAAGACTACCTTCCATAATGACAAGGCTACCATCCATTCCAGTAACAAAAATCTCAACAAGAGACTACCTTCCATAATGACAAGGCTACCATCCATTGGAATAACAAAAATATCGACAGCACACTACCTTCCCATAATGACAAGGCTATCATCCCTTAGAGTAACAAAAATCTCGACAACAGACTACCTTCCATAGTGACAAGGCTACAATCCATTGGAGTAACAGAAATCACAACAACAAACTACCTTCCATAATCACAAGCCTACCATCCATTCGAATAACAAAAATCCGGACAACACACTACCTTCCTTGATGACAAGGCTAGCATCCATTTGAGTAACAGAATCTAGACAACTGACTACCTTCCATAATGACAAGGCTACCATCCATTGGAGTAACAAAAATCTTGACAGCAGACTACCTTCCATAATGACAAGGGTACCATTATTGGAGTAACAAAAATATCAACAAGAGACTACCTTCCATAATGACAAGGCTACAATCCATTGGAGTATAAAAAATCTCGACCACAGACTACCTTCCATAATGACAAGGCTACCATCTATTGGAGTAACAAAAATCTCGACAATAAACAACCTTCCATATTGAGTAGGCTACCATCCATTGGAGTAACAAAGATATCGACAACAGACTACCTTCCATAACGACAAGGCTACAATTCATTATAGTAACAAAAATCTCGACAATAGAATACCTTCCATAATGACAAGCCTACCATCCATTGTAGTAACTAAAATATTGAGAATAGACTACCTTCCATAATGGCAAGGCTACATTCCATTATAGTAACAAAGATATAGACAACATACTACCTTCCATAATGACAAGGCTACCATCCATTGGAGTAACAAAATTCATGACAACAAACTACCTTCCATAATGACAAGGCTACCATCCATTGGAATAACAAAAATCTCGACAACAGACTACCTTCCATAATGACAAGGCTTCCATCCATTGGAGTAACAAAAATATCCACAAGAGACAACCTTCCATAATTACAAGGCTAACATTCATGGGAGTAACAAAATTCTCGGCAACAGACTATCATCCATAATGACAAGGGTACCATCCATTGGAGTAACAAAAATATCAACAAGAGACAACCTTCCATAATGACAAGGCTAACATCCATGGGAGTAACAAAATTATTGACAACAGACTACCTTCCATAATGAAGAGGATACCATCCATTGTAGTAACAAAAATCTCGACAACAGACTACCTTCCATGATTACAAGGCTACCATCTATTGGAGTAACAAAAATCTCGACAACAGACTACCTTCCATAATGACTAGGATTTCATCCATTGGAGTAACAAAGATATCGAAAATGGACTACCTTTCATAATGACAAGGATACCATCCATTGGAATAAAAAAATTCTCGACAACAGATTACCTTCCATAATGACAAGTCTACCATCCATTATAGTAACAAAAATATCGACAACAGACTACCTTCCATAACGAAAACGCTACCATCCATTAGAGTAACAGAAATCACAACAACATACTACCTTCCATAATGATAAGGCTACCATCCATTGCAAGAACAAAAATCTCGACAATGGACTACCTTCCATAATGACAAGGCTACCATCCATTGTAGTAACAAAGATATCGACAACATACTACCTTCCATAATGACAAGTCTACAATCAATTGGAGTAAAAAAAATCACGACAACAGACTACCTTCCATAATGAAAATGCTACCATCCATTGGAATAACAAAAATCTCGACAACAGACTACCTTCCATAATGACAAGGCTTCCATCCAATTGACTAATAAAAATATAGACAATAGACTATCTTCCATAATGACAAGGCTACCATCCATTGGAGAAACAAAAATCTCGACAACAGACTATCTTCCATAATGACAAGGCTACCATCCATTCGAATAACAAAAATCCCGACAACACACTACCTTCCATAATGACAAGGCTACAATCCATTTGAGTAACAGAAATCTAGACAACTGACTACCTTCCATAATGACAAGGCTACCATCCATTGTAGTAACAAAAATCTTGACAGCAGACTACATTCCATAATGACAAGGGTACCATTATTGGAGTAACAAAAATATCAACAAGAGACTAACTTCCATAATGACAAGGCTACAATCCATTGGAGTATAAAAAATCTCGACCACAGACTACCTTCCATAATGACAAGGCTACCATCCGCTATAGTAACAAAGATATCCACAACATACTACAGTCCATAATGACAAGGCTACTATCCATTGGAGTAACAAAAAGCATGACAACAGACTAACTTCCATAATGACAAGGCTACCATCCATTGGAATAACAAAAATCTCGACAACATACTACCTTCCATAATGACAAGGCTTCCTTCCACAAGAGACAACCTTCCATAATGACAAGGCTAACATTCATGGGAGTAACAAAATTCTCGACAACAGACTATCTTCCATAATGACAAGGGTACCATCCATTGGAGTAACAAAAATTTCCACAAGAGACAACCTTCCATAATGACAAGGCTAACATCCATGGGAGTAACAAAATTCTTGATAACAAACTACCTTCCATAATGACGAGGATACCATCCATTGTAGTAACAAAAATCTCGACAACAGACTACCTTCCATGATGACAAGGCTACCATCTATTGGAGTAACAAAAATCTCGACAACAGACTACCTTCCATAATGACTAGGATTTCATCCATTGGAGTAACAAAGTTATCGAAAATGGACTACCTTTCATAATGACAAGGATACCATCCATTGGAATAAAAAAAATCTCGACAACAGACTACCTTCTATAATGACAAGGCTACCATCCATTGGAGTAACAAAAATCTCGACAACAGACTACCTTCCATAACGACAAGGCTACCATCCATTAGGGCAACAGAAATCCCAACAACATACTACCTTCCATAATGACAAGGCTACCATCCATTGCAGTAACAAAAATCTCGACAATAGACTACCTTCCATAATGACAAGGCTACCATCCATTGTAGTAACAAAGATATCGACAACATACTATCTTCCATAATGACAAGTCTATAATTAATTGGAGTAACAAAAATCACGACAACAGACTACCTTCCATAATGACAAGGTTACCAACTATTGGAGTAACAAAAATCTCGACAACAGACTACCTTCCATAATGACAAGGCTACCATCCATTGGAAAAACAAAAATCTCGACAACAAACTATCTTCCATAATGACAAGGGTACAATCATTTGGAGTAACAAAAATATCCAAAAGAGTCAACCTTGCATAATGACAAGGGTACCATCATTGGAATAACTAAAATATCCACAAGAGACAACCTTCCATAATGACAAGGCTACAATCCATTGGAGTATACAAAATCTCGACAATAGACTACCTTCCATAATGACAAGGCTACCATCTATTAGAGTAACCAAAATCTCGACAACAGACTACCTTCCATAATTACTAGGCTACCATCCATTGGAGTAACAAAGATATCGACAACAGACTACCTTCCATAACGACAAGGCTACAATCCATTGTAGTAACAAAAATCTCGACAACAAAATACCTTCGATAATGACAAGGCTACCATCCATTGTAGTAACAAAAATCACGATAATAGAATACGTTCCATAATCACCAGGTTATCATCCATTGGAGTAACAAAAACCTTTACAACAGACTACCTTCCATAATGAAAAGGCTACCATCCATTGGAATAACAAAAATATCGACAACACACTACCTTCCATAATGACAAGGCTACCATCCCTTAGACTAACAAAAATCTCGACAACAGACTACCTTCCATAATGACAAGGCTTCCATCCAATGGAGTAATAAAAATCTCGACAATAGACTATCTTCCATAATGACAAGGCTACCATCCATTGGAAAAACAAAAATCTCGGCAACAGACTATCTTCCATAATGACAAGGGTACCATCCATTGGAGTAACAGAAATCACAATGACAAACTACCTTCCATAATCACAAGGCTACCAACTATTACAGTAACAAAAATCTCGACAACAGACTACCTTCCATAATGATAAGGTTACCATCCATTGGAGTAACAGATATCTAGACAACAGACTTCCTTCCATTATGACAAGGCTACCATCCATTGGAGTAAAAGATATCTAGACAATCGACTACCTTCCATAATTACAAAGCTACCATCCATTGGAGTAACAAAGATATCGACAACATACTACCTTCCATAATGACAAGGCTACCATCCACTAGAGTATAAAAAATAAAGACAATAGACTACCTTCCATAATGACAAGGCTACCATCCAATGGAGTAACAAAAATATCGACAACAGACTACCATCCATAATGACAAGGCTACCATCCATTGTAGTAACAAAAATCTCGAGAACAGACTACCTTCCATAATGACAAGGCTACCATCCATTGGAGTAACAGAAATCAGAACAAAAGACTACCTTCCATAATGACAAGGCTACCATCCATTGCAGTAACTAAAATATCAACAAGAGACTACCTTCCATAATGGTAAGGCTACCATCCATTGGAATAACAAAAATATCAACAGCACACTACCTTTCCATAATGACAAGGCTACCATCCCTTAGAGTAACAAAAATCTCGACAACAGACTACCTTCCATAGTGACAAGGCTACCATCCATTGGAGTAACAGAAATCACAACAACTGACTACCTTCCATAATGACAAGGCTACCATCCATTTGAATAAAAAAATCCTGACAACACACTACTTTCCATAATAACAAGGCTACCATCCATTTGAGTAACAGAAATCTAGACAACTGACTACCTTCCATAATGATAAGGCTACAATCCATTGGAGTATATAAAATCTCAACCACAGACTACCTTCCATAATGACAAGGCTACCATCCATTTGAGTAACAAAAATCTCGACAACAAACAACCTTCCATAATGACTAGGCTACCATCCATTGGAGTAACAAAGATATCGACAACAGACTACCTTCAATAACGACAAGGCTACAATCCATTATAGTAACAAAAATCTCGACAATAAAATACCTTCCATAATGAGAAGGCTACCATCCATTGCAGTAACTAAAATATTGAGAATAAACTACCTTCCATAATGACAAGGCTACCATCCATTATAGTAACAATGATATTGACAACATACTAACTTCCATAATGACAAGGCTACCATCCATTGGAGTATCAAAAATCATGACAACAGACTAGCTTCCATAATGACAAGGCTACCATCCATTGGAATAACAAAAATCTCTATAACAGACTACCTTCCATAATGACAAGGCTTCCATCCATTAGAGTAACAAAAATATCCACAAGAGACAACCTTCCATAATGACAAGGCTAACATCCATGGGAGTAACAAAATTCTTGACAACAGACTACCTTCCATAATGACGAGGATACCATCCATTGTAGTAACAAAAATCTCGACAACAAACTACCTTCCATAATGACAAGGCTACCATCCATTACAGTAACAAAAATCTCGACAACAGACTACCTTCCATAATGATAAGGTTACCATCCATTGGAGTAACAGATATCTAGACAACAGACTTCCTTCCATAATGACAAGGCTACCATCCATTGGAGTAACAAAAATCCAGACAACAGACTACCTTCCATAATGACAAGACTACCATCCATTGGAGTAATAGATATCTAGACAACCGACTACCTTCCATAATGACAAGGCTACCATCCATTGGAGTAACAAAGATATCAACAACATACTACCTTCCATAATGACAAGGCTACCATCCACTGGAGTAACAAAAATCTCGACAACAGACTACCATCCATAATGACAAGGCTACCATCCATTGAAGTAACAAAAATCTCGAGAATAGACTACCTTCCATAATGACAAGGCTACCATCCATTGGAGTAACAGTAATCTAGACAACTGACTACCTTCCATAATGACAAGGCTACAATCCATTGGAGTATAAAAAATCTCAACCACAGACTACCTTCCATAATGACAAGGCTACCATCCATTTGAGTAACAAAAATCTCGACAACAAACAACCTTCCATAATGACTAGGCTACCATCCATTGGAGTAACAAAGATATCGACAACAGACTACCTTCCATAACGACAAGGCTACAATCCATTGTAGTAACAAAAATCTCGACAACAAAATACCTTCGATAATGACAAGGCTACCATCCATTGCAGTAACTAAAATATTGAGAATAGACTACCTTCCATAATGACAAGGCTACCATCCATTATAGTATCAAAGATATCGACAACATACTACCTTCCATAATGACAAGGCTACCATCCATTGGAGTATCAAAAATCATGACAACAAACTAGCTTCCATAATGACAAGGCTACCATCCATTGGAATAACAAAAATCTCGACAACAGACTACCTTCCATAATGACAAGGCTTCCATCCATTGGAGTAACAAAAATATCCACAAGAGACAACCTTCCATAATGACAACGCTAACATTCATGGGAGTAACAAAATTCTCGACAACAGACTATCTTCGATAATGACAAGGGTACCATCCATTGGAGTAACAAAAATATCCACAAGAGACAACCTTCCATAATGACAAGGCTAACATCCATGGGAGTAACAAAATTCTTGACAACAGACTACCTTCCATAATGACGAGGATACCATCCATTGTAGTAACAAAAACCTCGACAACAAACTACCTTCCATGATGACAAGGCTACCATCTATTGGAGTAACAAAAATCTCGACAACAGAATACCTTCCATAATGACTAGGATTTCATCCATTGGAGTAATAAAGATATCAAAAACGGACTACCTTCCATAACAACAAGGCTACCATCCATTAGAGTAACAGAAATCACAACAACATACTACCTTCCATAATGACAAGGCTACCATCCATTGCAGTAACAAAAATCTCGACAACATACTACCTTCCATAATGACAAGGCTACCATCCATTGTAGTAACAAAGATATCGACAACATACTACCTATCATAATGACAAGTCTACAGTCAATTGGAGTAACAAAAATCATGACAACAGACTACCTACCATAATGACAAGGCTACCATCCATTGGAATTACAAAAATCTCGACAACAGACTACCTTCCATAATGACAAGGCTTCCATCCAATGGAGTACCAAAAATATCGACAACAGACTACCTTTCATAATGACAAGTCTACCATCCATTGGAGAAACAAAAATCTCGACAACAGACTATCTTCCATAATGACAAGGGTACCATCCATTGGAGTAACAAAAATATCCACAAGAGACAACCTTGAATAATGACAAGGGTACCATCATTGGAATAACTAAAAATCCACAAGAGACAACCTTCCATAATGACAAGGCTACAATCCATTGGAGTATAAAAAATCTCGACAATAGACTACCTTCCATAATGACAAGGCTACCATCCATTGGAGTAACAAAAATATCGACAACAGACTACCTTCCATAATTACTAGGCTACCATCCATTGGAGTAACAAAGATATCGATAACAGACTACCTTCCATAACGACAAGGCTACAATCCATTGTTGTAACAAAAATCTCGACAATAGACTACCTTCCATAATGACAAGGCTACCATCCATTGGAGTAACAAAAATCACGACAATAGACTACGTTCCATAATCACAAGGCTATCATCCATTGGAGTAACAAAAATCTTGACAACAGACTACCTTCCATAATCACAAGGCTACCATCCATTGGAATAACCAAAATATCGACAACACACTACCTTCCATAATGACAAGGCTACCATCCCTTAGAGTACAAAAAATCTCGACAACAGACTACCTTCCATAATGACAAGGCTACCATCCATTGGAGTAACAAAAATCCCGACAACATACTACCTTCCATAATGACAAGGCTACCATCCAATGTAGTAACAAAAATCTCGACAACAGACTACATTCCATAATGACAAGGCTTCTATCCAATGTAGTAACAAAAATCTCGACAACAGACTACCTTCCATAATGACAAGGCTACCATCCATTGGAGTAACAAAAATCTCGACAACAGACTACCTTCAATAATGACAAGGCTACCATCCATTGGAATAACAAAAAAATCGACAACACGCTACCTTCCATAATGACAAGGCTACCATCCCTTAGAGTAACAAAAATCTCGACAAGAGACTACCTTGAATAATGACAAGGCTACCATCCATTGGAGTAACAAAGATATCAAGAACATACTACCTTCCATAATGACAAGGCTACCATCCATTGGAGTAACAAAAATCAAGACAACAGACTACCTTTCGTAATGACAAGGCTACCATCCAATGGAGTAACAAAAATATCGACAATAGACTACCTTCCATAATGACAAGTCTACCATCCATTGGTATAACAAAAATATGAACAACACACTATCGTCCTTAATGACAAGTCTACTATCCATTGGAGTAACAAAAATCACAATGACTGACTACCTTTCATAATGACAAGGCTACCATCCATTACAGTAACAAAAATCTAGACAACAGACTACCTTCCATAATGACAAGGCTACCATCCATTGGAGTAACAAAAATCCAGACAACAGACTACCTTCCATAATGACAAGATTACTATCCATTGGAGTAACTGATATCTACACAACAGACTACCTTCCATAATGACAAGGCTACCATCCTTTGGAGTAACAAAAATCCCGACAACATATTACCTTCCATAATGACAAGGCTACCATCCATTGGAGTAACAAATATCTAGACAACCGACTACCTTCCATAATGACAAGGCTACCATCCATTGGAGTAACAAAGATATCGACAACATATTACCTTCCATAATTACAAGGCTACCATCCATTGGAGTATAAAAAATCACGACAACAAACTACCTTCCATAATGACAAGGCTACCATCCATTGGAGTAACAAAAATCTCGACAACAGACTACCTTCCATAATGACAAGGCTACCATCTATTGTAGTAAAAAAAATCTCGACAACAGACTACCTTCCATAATGACAAGGCTACCATCCATTGGAGTAAGAGAAATCACAACAAAAGACTACCTTCCATAATGACAAGGCTACCATCCATTACAGTAACAAAAATCTCAACAAGAGACTACCTTCCATAATGACAAGGCTACCATCCATTGGAATAACAAAAATATCGACAACACACTACCTTTCCATAATGACAATGCTACCATCCCTTAGAGTAACAAAAATCTCGACAATAGACTACCTTGAATAATGACAAGGCTACCATCCATTGGAGTAACAAAGATATCAACAACATACTACCTTCCATAATAACAAGGCTACCATCCATTGGAGTAACAAAAATCACGACAACAAACTATCTTTCATAATTACAAGGCTACCATCCATTGGAATAACATAAATATCGATAACACACTACCTTCCATAATGACAAGGCTACCATCCAATGGAGTAACAAAAATATCGACAATAGACTACCTTCCATAATGACTAGGCTACCATCCATTGGAGTAACATAAATCACAACAACAGACTACCTTCCATAATGACGAGGCTACCATCCAATACACTAACAAAAATATCGACAACAGACTACCTTCCATAATGACAAGGCTACCATCCATTGTTGTAAGAAAAATCTGGACAAAAGACTACCTTCCATAATGACAAGGCTACCATTCATTGGAGTAAAACAAATATCCACAGCAGACTACCTTCCATAATGACAAGGGTACCATCATTGGAGTAATAAAAATATCCACAAGAGACTACCTTCCATAATGACAAGGCTACAATCCATTGGAGTATAAAAAATCTCGACAATAGACTACCTTCCATAATGACTAGGCTACCATCCATTTGAGTAACAAAGATAATGACAACAGACTACCTTCGATAATGACATGGCTTTAATCCATTGTAGAAACAAAAATCTCAACAACGGACTACCTTCCATAATGACAAGGCTACCATCCATTGGAGTAAAAAAGATATCAACAACATACTACCTTCCATAATGACAAGGCTACCATCCATTCGATTAACAAAAATCATGAAAACAAACTACCTTCCATAATGACAAGGCTACCATCCATTGGAATAACAAAAATCTCGACAACAGACTACCTTCCATAATGACAAGGCTACAATCCATTGTAGTAACAAAAATCTCGACAACATACTACCTTTCATAATGACAAGGCTACCATCCATTGGAGTAACATAAATCACAACAACAGACTACCTTCCATAATGACGAGGCTACCATCCACTACAGTAACAAAAATCTCGACAAGAGACTACCTTTCATAATGACAAGGCTACCATCCATTGTAGTAACAAAGATATCTACAACATACTACCTTCCATAATGACAAGGCTACCATCCATTAGAGTAAAAAAATCAGGACAACAGACTATGTTCCATAATAACAAGGCTACCATCCATTGGGATAACAAAAATCTCGACAACAGACTACCTTCCATAATGACAAGGCTTCCATCCAATGGAGTAATAAAAATATCGACAATAGACTATCTTCCATAATGACAAGGCTATCATCCATTGGAGTAACAAAAATCTCGACAACAAACTATCTTCCATAATGACAAGGGTACCATCCATTGGAGTAACAAAAATATCCACAAGAGACAACCTTTCATAATTACAAGGCTAACATTCATGGGAGTAACAAAATTCTCGACAACAGACTACCTTCCATAATGAAAAGGCTACCATCCATTGTAGTAACAAAAATATCAACAACAGACTACCTCCCATAATGACAAGGCTATCATCCGTTGTAGTAACAAAATTCTCGACAACAGACTACCTTCCATAATAACAAGGCTACCACCTATTGGAGTAACAAAAATCTCGACAACAGACTACCTTCCATAATGACTAGGATTTCATCCATTGGAGTAACAAAGATATCTACAACGGACTACCTATCATAATGACAAGGATACCATCCATTGGAATAACAAAAATCTCGACAACAAAATACCTTCCATAATGACAAGGCTACCATCCATTGTAGTAACAAAAATCAAGACAATAGACTACGATCCATAATCACAAGGCTATCATCCAATGGAGTAACACAAATCTCGATAACATACTACCTTCCATAATGACAAGGCTACCATCCATTGGAATAATAAAAATATCGACAACACACTACCTTCTATAATGACAAGGCTACCATCCCTTAGAGTAACAAAAATCTCGACAACATACTACCTTCCATAATGACAAGGCTACCATCCATTGGAGTAACAAAGATATCCACAACAAACTACCTTCCATAATGACAAAGCTACCATCCATTGGAGTAACAGAAATCACGAAAACAGACTACCTACCATAATGACAAGGCTACCATCCATTGGTTAACAAAAATCTCGACAATAGACTACCTTCCATTATGACAAGGCTACCATCCATTGGAATAACAAAAATATCGACAACACACTACCTTCCATAATGTCAAGGCTACCATCCATTGGAGTAACAAAAATCACGACAACAGACTACCTTCCATAATGACTAGGCTACCATCCATTTGAGTAACAAAGATAATGACAACAGACTACCTTCCATAACGACATGGCTACAATCCATTGTAGTAACAAAAATATCGACAGCAAACTACATTCCATAATGACAAGGCTACCATCCATTTGAGTAACAAAGATATCGACAACATACTACCTTCCATAATGTCAAGGCTACCTACCATTGGAGTAACAAAAATCACGACATTAGACTACCTTCCATAATGACAAGGCTACCATCCATTGGAGTAACAGAAATCACAACAACAAACTACCTTCCATAATGACAAGGCTACCATCCATTACAGTAACAAAAATCTCGACAAGAGACTACCTTCCATAATAACAATGCTACCATCCATTGTAGTCACAAAGATATCGACAACATACTACCTTCCATAATGACAAGGCTACCATCTATTGGAGTAACAAAAATCACGAAAACATACTACCTTCCATAATGACAAGGCTACCATCCTTTGGTTAACAAAAATCTCGACAACAGACTACTTTCCATAATGACAAGGCTACCATCCATTTGAATAACAAAAATATCGACAACACACTACCTTCCATAATGTCAAGGCTACCATCCATTGGAGTAACAAAGATAATGACAACAGACTACCTTCCATAACGACATGGCTACAATCCATTGGAATAACAAAAATCTTGATTACAGACTACATTCCATAATGACAAGGCTACCATCCATTTGTATAACAAAGATATCGACAACATACTACCTTCCATAATGACAAGGCTACCATCCATTGGAGTAACAAAAATCACGACAATAGACTACCTTCCATAATGACAAGGCTACCATCTATTGGAATAACAAATATCTCGACAACATACTACCTTCCATAATGACAAGGCTACCATCCATTGTAGTAACAAAAATCTCGACAACAGACTACCTTGCATAATGACAAGGCTACCATCCATTGGAGTAATAGAAATCACAACAACAAACTACCTTCCATAATGACAAGGCTACCATCCATTGCCGTTACAAAAATCTCGACAAGAGATTACCTTCCATAATGACAAGGGTACCATTCATTGGAGTAATAACAATATCCACAACAGACTACCTTCCATAATGACAAGGCTACCATCCATTAGAATAACAAAAATCTTAATAACAGACTACCTTCCATAATGACAAGGCTATCACCTATTGGAGTAACAAAAATATCGAAAACAGACTACCTTCCATAATGACTAGGATTTCATCAATTCGAGTAACAAAGATATCTACAACGGACTACCTTTCATAATGACAAGGATACCATCCATTGGAATACCAAAAGTCTCGACAACACACTACCTTGCATAATGAAAATTGTACCATCATTGGAGTAAAAAAAATATCCACAAGAGACTACCTTCCATAATAACAAGGCTACAATCCATTGGAGTATAAAAAATCTCGACAATACACTACCTTCCATAATGACAAGGCTACCATCAATTGGAGTAACAAAAATCTCGACAACAGACTACCTTCCATAATGACTTGGCTACCATCCATCGGAGTAACAAATATATCGACAACAGACTACCCTCCATAATGACAAGGCTACAATCCGTTGTAGTAACAAAAATCTCGACAACAAAATACCTTCCATATTGACAAGGCTACCATCCATTGTAGTAACAAAAATCACGACAATAGACTATGTTCCATAATCACAAGGCTATCATCCATTAGAGTAACAAAAATCTCGACAATTGACTACATTCCATAATGACAAGGCTACCATCCATTGGAATAACAAAAATATCGACAACACACTACCTTCCATAATGACAAGGCTACCATCCCTTAGAGTAACAAAAGTCTCGACAATAGACTACCTTCCATAATGACAAGGCTACCATCCATTGGAGTAACAAAGATATCGACAACATACTACCTTTCACAAAGACAAAGCTACCATCCATTGGAGTAACAGATATCACGAAAACAGACTACCTTCCATAATGACAAGGCTACCATCCATTGGTTATCAAAAATCTCAACAACAAACTACTTTCCATAATGACAAGGCAACCATCCATTTGAATAACAAAAATATCGACAACACACTAACTTCCATAATGTCAAGGCTACCATCCATTGGAGTAACAAAAATCACGACAACAAACTACCTTCCATAATGACTAGGCTACCATCCATTTGAGTAAAAAAGATAATGACAATAGACTACCTTCCATAACGACATGGCTACAATCCATTGTAGTAACAAAAATCTCGACAACAGACTACATTCCATAATGACAAGGCTACCATCCATTTGAGTAACAAAGATATCAACAACATACTACCTTCCATAATGACAAGGCTACCATCCATTGGAGTAACAAAAATCACGACAATAGACTACCTTCCATAATGACAAGGCTACCATCCATTGGAATAACAAAAATATCGACAACAGACTACCTTCCATAATGACAAGGCTACCATCCATTATAGTAACAAAAATCTCGACAACAAACTACCTTCCATAATGACAAGGCTACCATCCATTGGAGTAACAGAAATCACAACAACAAACTACCTTCCATAATGACAAGGCTACCATCCATTGCAGTAACAAAAATCTCGACAAGAGACTACCTTCCATAATGACAAGGCTACCATCCATTGTATTAACAAAGATATCGACAACATACTACCTTCCTTAATGACAAGGCTACCATCCATTGGAGTAACAAAAATCACGACAACAAACTACCTTCCATAATGACTAGGCTACCATCCATTTGAGTAACAAAGATAATGACAACAGACTACCTTCCATAACGACATGGCAACAATCCATTGTAGTAAAAAAAATCTCGACAACAGACTACATTCCATAATGACAAGGCTACCATCCATTCGAGTAACAAAGATATCGACAACATACTACCTTCCATAATGACAAGGCTACCATCCATTGGAGTAACAAAAATCACGACAACAGACTACCTTTCATAATGACAAGGCTACCATCCATTGGAATAACAAAAATCTCGACAACAGACTACCTTCCATAACGACAAGGCTACCATCCATTGTAGTAAACAAAATCTCGACAAAAAACTACCTTCCATAATGACAAGGCTACCATCCATTGGAGTAACAAAAATCACAACAACAAACTACCTTCCATAATGACAAGGCTACCATCCATTGTAGTAACAAAAATCTCGAAAAGAGACTACCTTCCATAATGAGAAGGCTACCATCCATTGTAGTAACAAAGATATCGACAACATACTACCTTCCATAATGACAAGGCTTCCATCCATTGGAGTAACAAAAATCACGACAACAAACTACCTTCCATAATGACTAGGCTACCATCCATTTGAGTAACAAAGATAATGACAACAGACTACCTTCCATAACGAAATGGCTACAATCCAATTTAGTAACAAAAATCTCGACAACAGACTACCTTCCATAATGACAAGGCTACCATCCATTCGAGTAACAAAGATATCGACAACATACTACCTTCCATAATGACAAAGCTACCATCCATTGGAGTAACAGATATCACGAAAACATACTACCTTCCATAATGACAACGCTACCATCCATTGTGGTAACAAAGATATCGACAACATACTACCTTCCATAATGACAAGGCTTCCATCCATTGGAGTAACAAAAATCACGACAACAAACTACCTTCCATAATGACTAGGCTACCATCCATTTGAGTAACAAAGATAATGACAACAAATTACCTTCCATAACGACATGGCTACAATCCATTGTAGTAACAAAAATCTCGACAACAGACTACATTCCATAATGACAAGGCTACCATCCATTCGAGTAACAATGATATCGACAACATACTACCTTCCATAATGACAAGGCTACCATCCATTGGAGTAACAAAAATCACGACAACAGACTACCTTCCATAATGACAAGGCTACCATCCATTGGAATAACAAAAATCTCGACAACAGACTACCTTCCACAAAGACAAGGCTACCATCCATTGTAGTAACAAAAATGTCGACAACAAACTACCTTCCATAATGACAAGGCTACCATCCATTACAGTAACAAAAATCTCGACAAGAGACTACCTTCCATAATAATAAGACTACCATTCATTGTAGTAACAAAGATATCGACAACATACTACCTTCCATAATGACAAGGCTTCCATCCATTGGAGTAACAAAAATCACGACAACAAACTACCTTCCATAATGACTAGGCTACCATCCATTTGAGTAACAAAGATAACAACAACAGACTAACTTCCATAATGACATGGCTACAATCCATTGTAGTAACAAAAATCTCGACAACAGACTACATTCCATAATGACAACGCTACCATCCATTCGAGTAACAAAGATATCGATAACATACTACCTTCCATAATGACAAGGCTACCATCCATTGGAGTAACAAAAATCACGACAACAGACTACCTTCCATAATGACAAGGCTACCATCCATTGGAATAACAAAAATCTCGACAACAGACTACCTTCCATAATGATAAGGCTACCATCCATTATAGTAACAAAAATCTCGACAACTAACTACCTTCCATAATGACAAAGCTACCATCCATTGGAGTCACAGAAATCACAACAACAAACTACCTTCCATAATGACAAGGCTACCATCCATTGCAGTAACAAAAATCTCGACAAGAGACTACCTTCCATAATGATAAGGCTACCATCCATTATAGTAATAAAGATATCGACAACAGACTACCTTCCATAATGACAAGGCTACCATCCATTGGAGTAACAAAAATCACGACAACAAACTACCTTCCATAATGACTGGGCTACCATCCATTTGAGTAACAAAGATATTGACAACAGACTACCTTCCATAACGACATGGCTACAATCCATTGTAGTAACAAAAATCTCGACAACAGACTACATTCCATAATGACAAGGCTACCATCCATTCGAGTAACAAAGATATCGACAACATACTACCTTCCATAATGACAAGGCTACCATCCATTAGAGTAACAAAAATCACGACAACAGACTACCTTCCATAATGACAAGGCTACCATCCATTGGAATAACAAAAATCTCGACAACAGACTACCTTCCATAACGACAAGGCTACCATCCATTGTAGTAAACAAAAACTCGACAAAAAACTACCTTCCATAATGACAAGGCTACCATCCATTGGAGTAACAAAAATCACAACAACAAACTACCTTCCATAATGACAAGGCTACCATCCATTGTAGTAACAAAAATCTCGAAAAGAGACTACCTTCCATAATGAGAAGGCTACCATCCATTGTAGTAACAAAGATATCGACAACATACTACCTTCCATAATGACAAGGCTTCCATCCATTGGAGTAACAAAAATCACGACAACAAACTACCTTCCATAATGACTAGGCTACCATCCATTTGAGTAACAAAGATAATGACAATAGACTACCTTCCATAACGACATGGCTACAATCCATTGTAGTAACAAAAATCTCGACAACAGACTACATTCCATAATGACAAGGCTACCATCCATTCGAGTAACAAAGATATCGACAACATACTACCTTCCATAATGACAAGGCTACCATCCATTGGAGTAACAAAAATCACGACAACAGATTACCTTCCATAATGACAAGGCTACCATCCATGGGAATAACAAAAATCTCGACAACAGACTACCTTCCATAATGACAAGTCTACCAACCATTGTAGTAACAAAAATGTCGTCAAAAAACTACCTTCCATAATGACAAGGCTACCATCTATTGGAGTAACAAAAATCACAACAACAAACTACCTTCCATAATGACAAGGCTACCATCCATTTGAGTTACAAAGATAATGACAACAGACTACCTTCCATAACGACATGGCTACAATCCATTGTAGTAACAAAAATCTCGACAATTGACTACATTCCATAATGACAAGGCTACCATCCATTGGAATTACAAAAATATCGACAACACACTACCTTCCATAATGACAAGGCTACCATCCCTTAGAGTAACAAAAATCTCGACAACAGACTACCTTCCATTATGACAAGGCTACCATCCATTGGAGTAACAAAGATATCGACAACATACTACCTTCCATAATGACAAAGCTACCATCCATTGGAGTAACAGATATCACGAAAATAGACTACCTTCCATAATGACAACGCTACCATCCATTGTAGTAACAAAGATATCGACAACATACTACCTTCCATAATGACAAGGCTTCCATCCATTGGAGTAACAAAAATCACGACAACAAACTAACTTCCATAATGACTAGGCTACCATCCATTTGAGTAACAAAGATAATGACAACAGATTACCTTCCATAACGACATGGCTACAATCCATTGTAGTAACAAAAATCTCGACAACAGACTACATTCCATAATTACAAGGCTACCATCCATTCGAGTAACAATGATATCGACAACATACTACCTTCCATAATGACAAGGCTACCATCCATTGGAGTAACAAAAATCACGACAACAGACTACCTTCCATAATGACAAGGCTACCATCCATTGGAATAACAAAAATCTCGACAACAGACTACCTTCCACAATGACAAGGCTACCATCCATTGTAGTAACAAAAATGTCGACAAAAAACTACCTTCCATAATGACAAGGCTACCTTCTATTGGAGTAACAAAAATCACAACAACAAACTACCTTCCATAATGACAAGGCTACCATCCATTACAGTAACAAAAATCTCAACAAGAGACTACCTTCCATAATAATAAGGCTACCATCCATTGTAGTAACAAAGATATCGACAACATACTACCTTCCATAATGACAAGGCTTCCATCCATTGGAGTAACAAAAATCACGACAACAAACTACCTTCCATAATGACTAGGCTACCATCCATTTGAGTAACAAAGATAACGACAACAAACTACCTTCCATAATGACATGGCTACAATCCATTGTAGTAACAAAAATCTCGACAACAGACTACATTCCATAATGACAAGGCTACCATCCATTCGAGTAACAAAGATATCCACAACATACTACCTTCCATAATGACAAGGCTACCATCCATTGGAGTAACAAAAATCACAACAACAGACTACCTTCCATAATGACAAGGCTACCATCCATTGGAATAACAAAAATCTCGACAACAGACTACCTTCCATAATGACAAGGCTACCATCCATTATAGTAACAAAAATCTCGACAACTAACTACCTTCCATAATGACAAAGCTACCATCCATTGGAGTCACAGAAATCACAACAACAAACTACCTTCCATAATGACAAGGCTACCATCCATTGCAGTAACAAAAATCTCGACAAGAGACTACCTTCCATAATGATAAGGCTACCATCCATTGTAGTAATAAAGATATCGACAACAGACTACCTTCCATAATGACAAGGCTACCATCCATTGGAGTAACAAAAATCACGACAACAAACTACCTTCCATAATGACTAGGCTACCATCCATTTGAGTAACAAAGATAATGACAACAGACTACCTTCCATAACGACATGGCTACAATACATTGTAGTAACAAAAATCTCGAGAACAGACTACATTCCATAATGACAAGGCTACCATCCATTCGAGTAACAAAGATATCGACAACATACTACCTTCCATAATGACAAGGCTACCATCCATTGGAGTAACAAAAATCACGACAACAGATTACCTTCCATAATGACAAGGCTACCATCCATTGGAATAACAAAAATCTCGACAACAGACTACCTTCCATAATGACAAGTCTACCATCCATTGTAGTAACAAAAATGTCGTCAAAAAACTATCTTCTATAATGACAAGGCTACCATCTATTGGAGTAACAAAAATCACAACAACAAACTACCTTCCATAATGACAAGGCTACCACCCATTTGAGTAACAAAGATAATGACAACAGACTACCTTCCATAACGACATGGCTACAATCCATTGTAGTAACAAAAATCTCGACAATTGACTACATTCCATAATGACAAGGCTACCATCCATTGAAATTACAAAAATATCGACAACACACTACCTTCCATAATGACAAGGCTACCATCCCTTAGAGTAACAAAAATCTCGACAACAGACTACCTTCCATTATGACAAGGCTACCATCCATTGGAGTAACAAAGATATCGACAACATACTACCTTCCATAATGACAAAGCTACCATCCATTGGAGTAACAGATATCACGAAAATAGACTACCTTCCATAATGACAAGGCTACCATCCATTGTAGTAACAAAGATATCGACAACATACTACCTTCCATAATGACAAGGCTTCCATCCATTGGAGGAACAAAAATCACGACAACAAACTACCTTCCATAATGACTAGGCTACCATCCATTTGAGTAACAAAGATAATGACAACAGATTACCTTCCATAACGACATGGCTACAATCCATTGTAGTAACAAAAATCTCGACAACAGACTACATTCCATAATGACAAGGCTACCATCCATTCGAGTAACAAAGATATCGACAACATACTACCTTCCATAATGACAAGGCTACCATCCATTGGAGTAACAAAAATCACGACAACAGACTACCTTCCATAATGACAAGGCTACCATCCATTGGAATAACAAAAATCTCGACAACAGACTACCTTCCACAATGACAAGGCTACCATCCATTGTAGTAACAAAAATGTCGACAAAAAACTACCTTCCATAATGACAAGGCTACCATCTATTGGAGTAACAAAAATCACAACAACAAACTACCTTCCATAATGACAAGGCTACCATCCATTACAGTAACAAAAATCTCGACAAGAGACTACCTTCCATAATAACAAGGCTACCATCCATTGTAGTAACAAAGATATCGACAACATACTACCTTCCATAATGACAGGGCTTCCATCCATTGGAGTAACAAAAATCACGACAACAAACTACCTTCCATAATTACCAGGCTACCATCCATTTGAGTAACAAAGATAACGACAACAGACTACCTTCCATAACGACATGGCTACAATCCATTGTAGTAACAAAAATCTCGACAACAAACTACATTCCATAATGACAAGGCTACCATCCATTCGAGTAACAAAGATATCGACAACATACTACCTTCCATAATGACAAGGCTACCATCCATTGGAGTAACAAAAATCATGACAACAAACTACCTTCCATAATGATAAGGCTACCATCCATTGGAATAACAAAAATCTCGACAACAGACTACCTTCCATAATGACAAGGCTACCATCCATTATAGTAACAAAAATCTCGACAACTAACTACCTTCCATAATGACAAGGCTACCATCCATTGGAGTAACAGAAATCACAACAACAAACTACCTTCCATAATGACAAGGCTACCATCCATTGCAGTAACAAAAATCTCAACAAGAGACTACCTTCCATAATGATAAGGCTACCATCCATTGTAGTAACAAAGATATCGACAACAGACTACCTTCCATAATGACAAGGCTACCCTCCATTGGAGTAACAAAGATATCGACAACATACTACCTTCCATAATGACAAAGCTACCATCCATTGGAGTAACAGATATCACGAAAACAGACTACCTTCCATAATGACAAGGCTACCATCCATTGGATATCAAAAATCTCGACAACAGACTACTTTCCATAATGACAAGGCTACCATCCATTTGAATAATAAAAATATCGACAACACACTACCTTCCATAATGTCAAGGCTACCATCCATTGGAGTAACAAAAATCACGACAACAAACTACCTTCCATAATGACTAGGCTGCCATCCATTTGAGTAACATAGATAATGACAATAGACTACCTTCCATAATGATATGGCTACAATCCATTGTAGTAACAAAAATCTCGACAACAGACTACATTGCATAATGACAAGGCTACCATCCATTTGAGTAACAAAGATATCAACAACATACTACGTTCCATAATGACAAGGCTACCATCCATTGGAGTAACAAAAATCACGACAACAGACTACCTTCCATAATGACAAGGCTACCATCCATTGGAATAACAAAAATCTCGACAACAGACTACCTTCCATAATGACAAGGCTACCATCCATTATAGTAACAAAAATCTCTACAACAAACTACCTTCCATAATGACAAGGCTACCATCCATTGGAGTAACAGAAATCACAACAACAAACTACCTTCCATAATGATAAGGCTACCATCCATTGCAGTAACAAAAATCTCGACAAGAGACTACCTTCCATAATGACAAGGCTACCATCCATTGTAGTAACAAAGATATCGACAACATACTACCTTCCATAATGACAAGGCTACCATCCATTGGAGTAACAAAAATCACGACAACAAACTACCTTCCATAATGACTAGGCTACCATCCATTTGATTAACAAAGATAATGACAACAGACTACCTTCCATAACGACATGGCTACAATCCATTGTAGTAACAAAAATCTCGACAACAGACTACATTCCATAATGATAAGGCTACCATCCATTCGAGTAACAAAGATATCGACAACATACTACCTTCCATAATGACAAGGCTACCATCCATTGGAGTAACAAAAATCACGACAACAGACTACCTTCCATAATGACAAGGCTACCATCCATTGGAATAACAAAAATCTCGACAACAGACTACCTTCCATAACGACAAGGCTACCATCCATTGTAGTAACCAAAATCTCGACAAAAAACTACCTTCCATAATGACAAGGCTACCATCCATTGGAGTAACAAAAATCACAACAACAAACTACCTTCCATAATGACAAGGCTACCATCCATTACAGTAACAAAAATCTCGACAAGAGACTACCTTCCATAATAACAAGGCTACCATCCATTGTAGTAACAAAGATATCGACAACATACTACCTTCCATAATGACAAGGCTACCATCTATTAGAGTAACAAAAATCACAAAAACAGACTACCTTCTATAATGACAAGGCTACAATCCATTGAAGTAACAGATATCATGAAAATAGACTACCTTCCATAATGACAAGGCTACCATCCATTGGTTAACAAAAATCTCGACAACAGAATACTTTCCATAATGACAAGGCTATCATCCATTTGAATAATGAAAATATCGACAACACACTACCTTCCATAATGTCAAGGCTACCATCCATTGGAGTAACAAAAATCTCGACAACAAACTACCTTCCATAATGACTAGGCTACCATCCATTTGAGTAACAAAGATAATGACAATAGACTACCTTCCATAACGACATAGCTACAATTTATTGTAGTAACAAAAATCTCGCCAACAGACTACATTCCATAATGACAAGGCTACCATCCATTTGAGTAACAAAGATATCAACAACATACTACCTTCCATAATGACAAGGCTACCATCCATTATAGTAACAAAAATCTCGACAACTAACTACCTTCCATAATGACAAGGCTACCATCCACTGGAGTAACAGAAATCACAACAACAAACTACCTTCCATAATGACAAGGCTACCATCCATTGTAGTAACAAAAATCTCGACAAGAGACTACCTTCCATAATGAGAAGGCTACCATCCATTGTAGTAACAAAGATATCGACAACATACTACCTTCCATAATGACAAGGCTTCCATCCACTGGAGTAACAAAAATCACGACAACAAACTACCTTACATAATGACTAGGCTACCATCTATTGGAATAACAAAAATCTCAACAACAGACTACCTTCCATAATGACAAGGCTACCATCCATTATAGTAACAAAAATCTCGACAACTAACTACCTTCCATAATGACAAGGCTACCATCCATTGGAGTAACAGAAATCACAACAAGGCTACCATCCATTGTAGTAACAAAAATCTCGACAAGAGACTACCTTCCATAATGAGAAGGCTACCATCCATTGTAGTAACAAAGATATCGACAACATACTACCTTCCATAATGACAAGGCTTCCATCCATTGGAGTAACAAAAATCACGACAACAAACTACCTTCCATAACGACATGGCTACAATCCATTGTAGTAACAAAAATCTCGACAACAGACTACATTCCATAATGACAAGGCTACCATCCATTCGAGTAACAAAGATATCGACAACATACTACCTTCCAAAATGACAAGGCTACCATCCATTGGAGTAACAAAAATCACGACAACAGACTACCTTCCATAATGACAAGGCTACCATCCATTGGAATAACAAAAATCTCGACAACAGACTACCTTCTATAACGACAAATCTACCATCCATTGTAGTAACCAAAATCTCGACAAAAAACTACCTTCCATAATGACAAGGCTACCATCCATTGGAGTAACAAAAATCACAACAACAAACTACCTTCCATAATGACAAGGCTAACATCCATTACAGTAACAAAAATCTCGACAAGAGACTACCTTCCATAATGACAAGGCTACCATCCATTGTAGTAACAAAGATATCGACAACATACTACCTTCCATAATGACAAGGCTACCATCTATTAGAGTAACAAAAATCACGAAAACAGACTACCTTCTATAATGACAAGGCTACAATCCATTGAAGTAACAGATATCACGAAAATAGACTACCTTCCATAATGACAAGGCTACCATCCATTGGTTAACAAAAATCTCGACAACAGAATACTTTCCATAATGACAAGGCTATCATCCATTTGAATAACAAAAATATCGACAACACACTACCTTCCATAATGTCAAGGCTACCATCCATTGGAGTAACAAAAATCTCGACAACAAACTACCTTCCATAATGACTAGGCTACCATCCATTTGAGTAACAAAGATAATGACAATAGACTACCTTCCATAACGACATGGCTACAATCCATTGTAGTAATAAAAATCTAGCCAACAGACTACATTCCATAATGACAAGGCTACCATCCATTTGAGTAACAAAGATATCAACAACATAATACCTTCCATAATGACAAGGCTACCATCCATTATAGTAACAAAAATCTCGACAACTAACTACCTTCCATAATGACAAGGCTACCATCCATTGGAGTAACAGAAATCACAACAACAAACTACCTTCCATAATGACAAGGCTACCATCCATTGTAGTAACAAAAATCTCGACAAGAGACTACCTTCCATAATGAGAAGGCTACCATCCATTGTAGTAACAAAGATATCGACAACATACTACCTTTCATAATGACAAGGCTTCCATCCATTGGAGTAACAAAAATCACGACAAAAAACTACCTTCCATAATGACTAGGCTACCATCCATTTGAGTAAGAAAGATAATGACAACAGACTACCTTCCATAACGACATGGCTATAATCCATTGTAGTAACAAAAATCTCGACAACAGACTACATTTCATAATGACAAGGCTACCATCCATTCGAGTAACAAAGATATCGACAACATACTACCTTCCATAATGACAAGGCTACCATCCATTGGAGTAACAAAAATCACGACAACAGACTACCTTCCATAATGACAAGGCTACCATCCATTGGAATAACATAAATCTCGACAACAGACTACCTTCCACAATGACAAGGCTACCATCCATTGTAGTAACAAAAATGTCGACAAAAAACTACCTTCCATAATGACAAGGCTACCATCTATTGGAGTAACAAAAATCACAACAACAAACTACCTTCCATAATGACAAGGCTACCATCCATTACAGTAACAAAAATCTCGACAAGAGACTACCTTCCATAATAACAAGGCTACCATCCATTGTAGTAACAAAGATATCGACAACATACTACCTTCCATAATGACAAGGCTACCATCTATTAGAGTAACAAAAATCACGAAAACAGACTACCTTCTATAATGACAAGGCTACAATCCATTGAAGTAACAGATATCACGAAAATAGACTACCTTCCATAATGACAAGGCTACCATCCATTGGTTAACAAAAATCTCGACAACAGAATACTTTCCATAATGACAAGGCTATCATCCATTTGAATAACAAAAATATCGACAACACACTACCTTCCATAATGTCAAGGCTACCATCCATTGGAGTAACAAAAATCTCGACAACAAACTACCTTCCATAATGACTAGGCTACCATCCATTTGAGTAACAAAGATAATGACAATAGACTACCTTCCATAACGACATGGCTACAATCCATTGTAGTAATAAAAATCTAGCCAACAGACTACATTCCATAATGACAAGGCTACCATCCATTTGAGTAACAAAGATATCAACAACATAATACCTTCCATAATGACAAGGCTACCATCCATTATAGTAACAAAAATCTCGACAACTAACTACCTTCCATAATGACAAGTCTACCATCCATTGGAGTAACAGAAATCACAACAACAAACTACCTTCCATAATGACAAGGCTACCATCCATTGTAGTAACAAAAATCTCGACAAGAGACTACCTTCCATAATGAGAAGGCTACCATCAATTGTATTAACAAAGATATCGACAACATACTACCTTTCATAATGACAAGGCTTCCATCCATTGGAGTAACAAAAATCACGACAACAAACTACCTTCCATAATGACTAGGCTACCATCCATTTGAGAAAGAAAGATAATGACAACAGACTACCTTCCATAACGACATGGCTATAATCCATTGTAGTAACAAAAATCTCGACAACAGACTACATTTCATAATGACAAGGCTACCATCCATTCGAGTAACAAAGATATCGACAACATACTACCTTCCATAATGACAAGGCTACCATCCATTGGAGTAACAAAAATCACGACAACAGACTACCTTCCATAATGACAAGGCTACCATCCATTGGAATAACAAAAATATCGACAACAGACTACCTTCCACAATGACAAGGCTACCATCCATTGTAGTAACAAAAATGTCGACAAAAAACTACCTTCCATAATGACAAGGCTACCATCTATTGGAGTAACAAAAATCACAACAACAAACTACCTTCCATAATGACAAGGCTACCATCCATTACAGTAACAAAAATCTCGACAAGAGACTACCTTCCATAATAACAAGGCTACCATCCATTGTAGTAACAAAGATATCGACAACATACTACCTTCCATAATGACAAGGCTTCCATCCATTGGAGTAACAAAAATCACGACAACAAACTACCTTCCATAATGACTAGGCTACCATCCATTTGAGTAACAAAGATAACAACAACAAACTACCTTCCATAACGACATGGCTACAATCCATTGTAGTAACAAAAATCTCGACAACAGACTACATTCCATAATGACAAGGCTACCATCCATTCGAGTAACAAAGATATCGACAACATACTACCTTCCATATTGACAAGGCTACCATCCATTGGAGTAACAAAAATCACGACAACAGACTACCTTCCATAATGACAAGGCTACCATCCATTGGAATAACAAAAATCTCGACAACAGACTACCTTCCATAATGACAAGGCTACCATCCATTATAGTAACAAAAATCTCGACAACTAACTACCTTCCATAATGACAAGGCTACCATCCATTGGAGTAACGGAAATCACAACAACAAACTACCTTCCATAATGACAAGGCTACCATCCATTGCAGTAACAAAAATCTCGACAAGAGACTACCTTCCATAATGATAAGGCTACCATCCATTGTAGTAATAAAGATATCAACAACAGATTACCTTCCATAATGACAAGGCTACCATTCATTGGAGTAACAAAGATATCGACAACATAATACCTTCCATAATGACAAAGCTACCATCCATTGGAGTAACATATATCACGAAAACAGACTACCTTCCATAATGACAAGGCTACCATCCATTGGTTATCAAAAATCTCGACAACAGACTACTTTCCATAATGACAAGGCTACCATCCATTTGAATAACAAAAATATCGACAACACACTACCTTCCATAATGTCAAGGCTACCATCCATTGGAGTAACAAAAATCACGATAACAAACTACCTTCCATAATGACTAGGCTACCATCCATTTGAGTAACAAAGATAATGACAATAGACTACCTTCCATAACGACATGGCTACAATCCATTGTAGTAACAAAAATCTCGACAACAGACTACATTCCATAATGACAAGGCTACCATCGATTTGAGTAACAAAGATATCAACAACATACTACCTTCCATAATGACAAGGCTACCATCCATTGGAGTAACAAAAATCACGACAACAGACTACCTTCCATAATGACAAGGCTACCATCCATTGGAATAACAAAAATCTCGACAACAGACAACCTTCCATAATGACAAGGCTACCATCCATTATAGTAACAAAAATCTCGACAACAAACTACCTTCCATAATGACAAGGCTACCATCCATTGGAGTAACAGAAATCACAACAACAAACTACCTTCCATAATGACAAGGCTACCATCCATTGCAGTAACAAAAATCTCGACAAGAGACAACCTTCCATAATGACAAGGCTACCATCCATTGTAGTAACAAAGATATCGACAACATACTACCTTCCATAATGACAAGGCTACCATCCATTGGAGTAACAAAAATCACGACAACAAACTACCTTTCATAATGACTAGGCTACCATCCAATTGAGTAACAAAGATAATGACAACAGACTACCTTCCATAACGACATGGCTACAATCCATTGTAGTAACAAAAATCTCGACAACAGACTACATTCCATAATGACAAGGCTACCATCCATTCGAGTAACAAAGATATCGACAACATACTACCTTCCATAATGACAAGGCTACCATCCATTGGAGTAACAAAAATCACGACAACAGACTACCTTCCATAATGACAAGGCTACCATCCATTGGAATAACAAAAATCTCGACAACAGACTACCTTCAATAACGACAAGGCTACCATCCATTGTAGTAACCAAAATCTCGACAAAAAACTACCTTCCATAATGAAAAGGCTACCATCCATTGGAGTAACAAAAATCACAACAACAAACTACCTTCCATAATGACAAGGCTACCATCCATTCCAGTAACAAATATCTCGACAAGAGACTACCTTCCATAATAACAAGTCTACCATCCATTGTAGTAACAAAGATATCGACAACATACTACCTTCCATAATGACAAGGCTACCATCTATTAGAGTAACAAAAATCACGAAAACAGACTACCTTCTATAATGACAAGGCTACAATCCATTGAAGTAATAGATATCACGAAAATAGACTACCTTCCATAATGACAAGGCTACCATCCATTGGTTAACAAAAATCTCGACAACTGAATACTTTCCATAATGACAAGGCTATCATCCATTTGAATAACAAAAATATCGACAACACAATACCTTCCATAATGTCAAGGCTACCATCCATTGGAGTAACAAAAATCTCGACAACAAACTACCTTCCATAATGACTAGGCTACCATCCATTTGAGTAACAAAGATAATGACAATAGACTACCTTCCATAACGACATGGCTACAATCCATTGTAGTAACAAAAATCTCGCCAACAGACTACATTCCATAATGACAAGGCTACCATCCATTTGAGTAACAAAGATATCAACAACATACTACCTTCCATAATGACAAGGCTACCATCCATTGGAGTAACAAAAATCACGACAACAAACTACCTTCCATAATGACAAGGCTACCATCCATTGGAATAACAAAAATCTCGACAACAGACTACCTTCCATAATGACAAGGCTACCATCCATTATAGTAATAAAAAACTCGACAACTAACTACCTTCCATAATGACAAGGCAACCATCCATTGGAGTAACAGAAATCACAACAACAAACTACCTTCCATAATGACAAGGCTACCATCCATTGCAGTAACAAAAATCTCAACAAGAGACTACCTTCCATAATGACAAGGCTACCATCCATTGTAGTAACAAAGATATCGACAACATACTACCTTCCATAATGACAAGGCTACCATCCATTGGAGTAACAAAAATCACGACAACAAACTACCTTTCATAATGACTAGGCTACCATCCAATTGAGTAACAAAGATAATGACAACAGACTACCTTCCATAACGACATGGCTACAATCCATTGTAGTAACAAAAATCTCGACAACAGACTACATTCCATAATGACAAGGCTACCATCCATTCGAGTAACAAAGATATCGACAACATACTACCTTCCATAATGACAGGGCTACCATCCATTGGAGTAACAAAAGTCACGACAACAGACTACCTTCCATAATGACAAGGCTACCATCCATTGGAATAACAAAAATCTCGACAACAGACTACCTTCCATAACGACAAGGCTACCATCCATTGTAGTAACCAAAATCTCGACAAAAAACTACCTTCCATAATGACAAGGCTACCATCCATTGGAGTAACAAAAATCACAACAACAAACTACCTTCCATAATGACAAGGCTACCATCCATTACAGTAACAAAAATCTCGACAAGAGACTACCTTCCATAATAACAAGTCTACCATCCATTGTAGTAACAAAGATATCGATAACATACTACCTTCCATAATGACAAGGCTACCATCTATTAGAGTAACAAAAATCACGAAAACAGACTACCTTCTATAATGACAAGGCTACCATCCATTTGAGTAACAAAGATAATGACAACAGACTACCTTCCATAACGACATGGCTAAAATCCATTGTAGTAACAAAAATCTCGACAACAGACTACATTCCATAATGACAAGGCTACCATCCATTCGAGTAACAAAGATATCGACAATATACTACCTTCCATAATGACAAGGCTACCATCCATTGGAGTAACAAAAATCACGACAACAGACTACCTTCCATAATGACAAGGCTACCATCCATTGGAATAACAAAAATCTCGACAACAGACTACCTTCCATAACGACAAGGCTACCATCCATTGTAGTAACCAAAATCTCGACAAAAAACTACCTTCCATAATGACAAGGCTACCATCCATTGGAGTAACAAAAATCACAACAACAAACTACCTTCCATAATGACAAGGCTACCATCCATTACAGTAACAAAAATCTCGACAAGAGACTACCTTCCATAATAACAAGGCTACCATCCATTGTAGTAACAAAGATATCGACAACATACTACCTTCCATAATGACAAGGCTACCATCTATTAGAGTAACAAAAATCACGAAAACAGACTACCTTCTATAATGACAAGGCTACAATCCATTGAAGTAACAGATATCACGAAAATAGACTACCTTCCATAATGACAAGGCTACCATCCATTGGTTAACGAAAATCTCGACAACTGAATACTTTCCATAATGACAAGGATATCATCCATTTGAATAACAAAAATATCGACAACACAATACCTTCCATAATGTCAAGGCTACCATCCATTGGAGTAACAAAAATCTCGACAACAAACTACCTTCCATAATGACTAGGCTACCATCCATTTGAGTAACAAAGATAATGACAATAGACTACCTTCCATAACAACATGGCTACAATCCATTGTAGTAACAAAAATCTCGCCAACAGACTACATTCCATAATGACAAGGCTACCATCCATTTGAGTAACAAAGATATCAACAACATACTACCTTCCACAATGACAAGGCTACCATCCATTGCAGTAACAAAAATCACGACAACAAACTACCTTCCATAATGACAAGGCTACCATCCATTGGAATAACAAAAATCTCGACAACAGACTACCTTCCATAATGACAAGGCTACCATCCATTATAGTAATAAAAAACTCGACAACTAACTACCTTCCATAATGACAAGGCAACCATCCATTGGAGTAACAGAAATCACAACAACAAACTACCTTCCATAATGACAAGGCTACCATCCATTGCAGTAACAAAAATCTCGACAAGAGACTACCTTCCATAATGACAAGGCTACCATCCATTGTAGTAACAAAGATATCGACAACATACTACCTTCCATAATGACAAGGCTACCATCCATTGGAGTAACAAAAATCACGACAACAAACTACCTTCCATAATGACTAGGCTACCATCCATTTGAGTAACAAAGATAATGACAACAGACTACCTTCCATAACGACATGGCTACAATCCATTGTAGTAACAAAAATCTCGACAACAGACTACATTCCATAATGACAAGGCTACCATCCATTCGAGTAACAAAGATATCGACAACATACTACCTTCCATAATGACAAGGCTACCATCCATTGGAGTAACAAAAATCACGACAACAGACTACCTTCCATAATGACAAGGCTACCATCCATTGGAATAACAAAAATCTCGACAACAGACTACCTTCCATAATGACAAGGCTACCATCCATTATAGTAACAAAAATCTCGACAACTAACTACCTTCCATAATGACAAGGCCACCATCCATTGGAGTAACATAAATCACAACAACAAACTACCTTCCATAATGACAAGGCTACCATCCATTGCAGTAACAAAAATCTCGACAAGAGACTACCTTCCATAATGATAAGGCTACCATCCATTGTAGTAACAAAGATATCGACAACAGACTACCTTCCATAATGACAAGGCTACCATCCATTGGAGTAACAAAGATATCGACAACATACTACCTTCCATAATGACAAAGCTACCATCCATTGGAGTAACAGATATCACGAAAACAGACTACCTTCCATAATGACAAGGCTACCATCCATTGGTTATCAAAAATCTCGACAACAGACTACTTTCCATAATGACAAGGCTACCATCCATTTGAATAACAAAAATATCGACAACACACTACCTTTCATAATGTCAAGGCTACCATCCATTGGAGTAACAAAAATCACAACAACAAACTACCTTCCATAATGACTAGGCTACCATCCATTTGAGTAACAAAGATAATGACAATAGACTACCTTCCATAACGACATGGCTACAATCCATTGTAGTAACAAAAATCTCGACAACAGACTACATTCCATAATGACAAGGCTACCATCCATTTGAGTAACAAAGATATCAACAACATACTACCTTCCATAATGACAAGGCTACCATCCATTGGAGTAATAAAAATCATGACAACAGACTACCTTCCATAATGACAAGGCTACCATCCATTGGAATAACAAAAATCTCGACAACAGACTACCTTCCATAACGACAAGGCTACCATCCATTGTAGTAACCAAAATCTCGACAAAAAACTACCTTCAATAATGACAAGGCTACCATCCATTGGAGTAACAAAAATCACAACAACAAACTACCTTCCATGATGACAAGGCTACCATCCATTACAGTAACAAAAATCTCGACAAGAAACTACCTTCCATAATAACAAGGCTACCATCCATTGTAGTAACAAAGATATCGACAACATACTACCTTCCATAATGACAAGGCTACCTTCTATTAGAGTAACAAAAATCACGAAAATAGACTACCTTCTATAATGACAAGGCTACAATCCATTGAAGTAACAGATATCACGAAAATAGACTACCTTCCATAATGACAAGGCTACCATCCATTGGTTAACAAAAATCTCGACAACAGAATACTTTCCATAATGACAAGGCTATCATCCATTTGAATAACAAAAATATCGACAACACAATACCTTCCATAATGTCAAGGCTACCATCCATTGGAGTAACAAAAATCTCGACAACAAACTACCTTCCATAATGACTAGGCTACCATCCATTTGAGTAACAAAGATAATGACAATAGACTACCTTCCATAACGACATGGCTACAATCCATTGTAGTAACAAAAATCTCGCCAACAGACTACATTCCATAATGACAAGGCTACCATCCATTTGAGTAACAAAGATATCAACAACATACTACCTTCCATAATGACAAGGCTACCATCCATTGGAGTAACAAAAATCACGACAACAAACTACCTTCCATAATGACAAGGCTACCATCCATTGGACTAACAAAAATCTCGACAACAGAATACCTTCCATAATGACAAGGCTACCATCCATTGGAGTAACAGAAATCACAACAACAAACTACCTTCCATAATGACAAGGCTACCATCCATTGCAGTAACAAAAATCTCGACAAGAGACTACCTTCCATAATGATAAGGCTACCATCCATTGTAGTAACAAAGATATCGACAACAGACTACCTTCCATAATGACAAGGCTACCATCCATTGGAGTACCAAAAGATATCGACAACATACTACCTTCCATAATGACAAAGCTACCATCCATTGGAGTAACAGATATCACGAAAACAGACTACCTTCCATAATGACAAGGCTACCATCCATTGGTTATCAAAAATCTCGACAACAGACTACTTTCCATAATGACAAGGCTACCATCCATTTGAATAACAAAAATATCGACAACACACTACCTTCCATAATGTCAAGGCTACCATCCATTGGAGTAACAAAAATAACAACAACAAACTACCTTCCATAATGACTAGGCTACCATCCATTTGAGTAACAAAGATAATGACAATAGACTACCTTCCATAACGACATGGCTACAATCCATTGTAGTAACAAAAATCTCGACAACAGACTACATTCCATAATGACAAGGCTACCATCCATTTGAGTAACAAAGATATCAACAACATACTACCTTCCATAAGGACAAGGCTACCATCCATTAGAGTAACAAAAATCATGACAACAGACTACCTTCCATAATGACAAGGCTACCATCCATTGGAATAACAAAAATCTCGACAACAGACTACCTTCCATAATGACAAGGCTACCATCCATTATAGTAACAAAAATCTCGACAACAAACTACCTTCCATAATGACAAGGCTACCATCCATTGGAGTAACAGAAATCACAACAACAAACTACCTTCCATAATGACAAGGCTACCATCCATTGCAGTAACAAAAATCTCGACAAGAGACTACCTTCCATAATGACAAGGCTACCATCCATTGTAGTAACAAAGATATCGACAACATAATACCTTCCATAATGACAAGGCTACCATCCATTGGAGTAACAAAAATCACGACAACAAACTACCTTCCATAATGACTAGGCTACCATCCATTTGAGTAAAAAAGGTAATGACAACAGACTACCTTCCATAACGACATGGCTACAATCCATTGTAGTAACAAAAATCTTGACAACAGACTACATTCCATAATGACAAGGCTACCATCCATTCGAGTAACAAAGATATCGACAACATACTACCTTCCATAATGACAAGGCTACCATCCATTGGAGTAACAAAAATCACGACAACAAACTACCTTCCATAATGACTAGGCTACCATCCATTTGAGTAACAAAGATAATGACAACAGACTACCTTCCATAACGACATGGCTACAATCCATTGTAGTAACAAAAATCTCGACAACAGACTACATTCCATAATGACAAGGCTACCATCCATTCGAGTAACAAAGATATCGACAACATACTACCTTCCATAATGACAAGGCTACCATCCATTGGAGTAACAAAAATCACGACAACAGACTACCTTCCATAATGACAAAGCTACCATCCATTGGAATAACAAAAATCTCGACAACAGACTACCTTCCATAACGACAAGGCTACCATTCATTGTAGTAACAAAAATCTCGACAAAAAACTACCTTCCATAATGACAAGGCTACCATCCATTGGAGTAACAAAAATCACAACAACAAACTACCTTCCATAATGACAAGGCTACCATCCATTACAGTAACAAAAATCTCGACAAGAGACTACCTTCCATAATAACAAGGCTACCATCAATTGTAGTAACAAAGATATCGACAACATACTACCTTCCATAATGACAAGGCTACCATCTATTACAGTAACAAAAATCACGAAAACAGACTACCTTCTATAATGACAAGGCTACAATCCATTGAAGTAACAGATATCACGAAAATAGACTACCTTCCATAATGACAAGGCTACCATCCATTGGTTAACAAAAATCTCGACAACAGAATACTTTCCATAATGACAAGGCTATCATCCATTTGAATAAAAAAAATATCGACAACACACTACCATCCATAATGTCAAGGCTACCATCCATTGGAGTAACAAAAATCTCGACAACAAACTACCTTCCATAATGACTAGGTTACCATCCATTTGAGTAACAAAGATAATGACAATAGACTACCTTCCATAACGACATGGCTACAATCCATTGTAGTAACAAAAATCTCGCCAACAGACTACATTCCATAATGACAAGGCTACCATCCATTTGAGTAACAAAGATATCAACAACATACTACCTTCCATAATGACAAGGCTACCATCCATTGGAGTAACAAAAATCACGACAACAGACTACCTTCCATAATGACAAGGCTACCATCCATTGGAATAACAAAAATCTCGACAACAGACTACCTTCCATAATGACAAGGCTACCATCCATTATAGTAACAAAAATCTCGACAACTAACTACCTTCCATAATGACAAGGCTATCATCCATTGGAGTAAGAGAAATCACAACAACAAACTACCTTCCATAATGACAAGGCTACCATCCATTGAAGTAACAAAAATCTCGACAAGAGACTACCTTCCATAATGAGAAGGCTACCATCCATTGTAGTAACAAAGATATCGACAACATACTACCTTCCATAACGACAAGGCTTCCATCCATTGGAGTAACAAAAATCACGACAACAAACTACCTTCCATAATGACTAGGCAACCATCCATTTGAGTAACAAAGATAATGACAACAGACTACCTTCCATAACGACATGGCTACAATCCATTGTAGTAATAAAAATCTCGACAACAGACTACATTCCATAATGACAAGGCTACCATCCATTCGAGTAACAAAGATATCGACAACATACTACCTTCCATAATGACAAGGCTACCATCCATTGGAGTAACAAAAATCACGACAACAGATTACCTTCCATAATGACAAGGCTACCATCCATTGGAATAATAAAAATCTCGACAACAAACTACCTTCCATAATGACAAGTCTACCATCCATTGTAGTAACAAAAATGTCGTCAAAAAACTACCTTCCATAATGACAAGGCTACCATCTATTGGAGTAACAAAAATCATAACAACAAACTACCTACCATAATGACAAGGCTACTATACATTTGAGTAACAAAGATAATGACAACAGACTACCTTCCATAACGACATGGCTACAATCCATTGTAGTAACAAAGATATCGACAACATACTACCTTCCATAATGACAAGGCTTCCATCCATTGGAATTACAAAAATATCGACAACACACTAACTTCCATAATGACAAGGCTACCATCCCTTAGAGTAACAAAAATCTCGACAACAGACTACCTTCCATTATGACAAGGCTACCATCCATTGGAGTAACAAAGATATCGACAACATACTACTTTCCATAATGACAAAGCTACCATCCATTGGAGTAACAGATATCACGAAAATAGACTACCTTCCATAATGACAAGGCTACCATCCATTGTAGTAACAAAGATATCGACAACATACTACCTTCCATAATGACAAGGCTTTCATCCATTGGAGTAACAAAAATCACGACAACAAACTACCATCCATAATGACAAGGCTACCATCCATTGGAATAACAAAAATCTCGACAACAGACTTCCTTCCACAATGACAAGGCTACCATCCATTGTAGTAACAAAAATGTCGACAAAAAACTACCTTCCATAATGACAAGGCTACCATCTATTGGAGTAACAAAAATCACAACAACAAACTACCTTCCATAATGACAAGGCTACCATCCATTACAGTAACAAAAATCTCGACAAGAGACTATCTTCCATAATAACAAGGCTACCATCCATTGTAGTAACAAAGATATCGACAACATACTACCTTCCATAATGACAAGGCTTCCATCCATTGGAGTAACAAAAATCACGACAACAAACTACCTTCCATAATGACTAGGCTACCATCCATTTGAGTAACAAAGATAATGACAACAGATTACCTTCCATAACGACATGGCTACAATCCATTGTAGTAACAAAAATCTCGACAACAGACTACATTCCATAATGACAAGGCTACCATCCATTCGAGTAACAAAGATATTGACATCATACTACCTTCCATAATGACAAGGCTACCATCCATTGGAGTAACAAAAATCACGACAACAAACTACCTTCCATAATGACAAGGCTACCATCCATTGGAATAACAAAAATCTCGACAACAGACTACCTTCCACAATGTCAAGGCTACCATCCATTGTAGTAACAAAAATGTCGACAAAAAACTACCTTCCATAATGACAAGGCTGCCATCTATTGGAGTAACAAAAATCACAACAACAAACTACCTTCCATAATGACAAGGCTACCATCCATTACAGTAACAAAAATCTCGACAAGAGACTACCTTCCATAATAACAAGGCTACCATCCATTGTAGTAACAAAGATATCGACAACATACTACCTTCCATAATGACAAGGCTTCCATCCATTGGAGTAACAAAAATCACGACAACAAACTACCTTCCATAATGACTAGGGTACCATCCATTTGAATAACAAAGATAATGACAACAGACTACCTTCCATAACGACAATGCTACAATCCATTATAGTAACAAAAATCTCGACAACAGACTACATTCCATAATTAAAAGGCTACCATCCATTCGAGTAACCAAGATATCGACAACATACTACCTTCCATAATGACAAGGCTACCATCCATTAGAGTAACAAAAATCACGACAACAGACTACCTTCCATAATGACAAGGCTACCATCCATTGGAGTAACAAAAATCACGACAACAGACTACCTTCCATAATGACAAGGCTACCATCCATTGGAATAACAAAAATCTTGACAACAGACTACCTTCCATAACGACAAGGCTACCATCCATTGTAGTAACCAAAATCTCGACAAAAAACTACCTTCCATAATGACAAGGCTACCATCTATTAGAGTAACAAAAATCACGAAAATAGACTACCTTCTATAATGACAAGGCTACCATCCATTGAAGTAACAGATATCACGAAAACAGACTACCTTCCATAATGACAAGGCTACCATCCATTGGTTAACAAAAATCTCGACAACAGAATACTTTCCATAATGACAAGGCTATCATCCATTTGAATAACAAAAATATCGACAACACACTACCTTCCATAATGTTAAGGCTACCATCCATTGGAGTAACAAAAATCTCGACAACAAACTACCTTCCATAATGACTAGGCTACCATCCATTTGAGTAACAAAGATAATGACAATAGACTACCTTCCATAATGACATGGCTACAATCCATTGTAGTAACAAAAATCTCGCCAACGGACTACATTCCATAATGACAAGGCTACCATCCATTTGAGTAACAAAGATATCAACAACATACTACCTTCCATAATGACAAGGCTACCATCCATTGGAGTAACAAAAATCACGACAACAGACTATCTTCCATAATGACAAGGCTACCATCCATTGGAATAACAAAAATCTCGACAACATACTACCTTCCATAATGACAAGGCTACCATCCATTATAGTAACAAAAATCTCGACAACTAACTACCTTCCATAATGACAAGGCTACCATCCATTGGAGTAACAAAAATCACAACAACAAACTACCTTCCATAATGACAAGGCTACCATCCATTGTAGTAACAAAAATCTCGACAAGAGACTACCTTCCATAATGAGAAGGCTACCATCCATTGTAGTAACAAAGATATCGACAACATACTACCTTCCATAATGACAAGGCTTCCATCCATTGGAGTAACAAAAATCACGACAACAAACTACCTTCCATAATGACTAGGCTACCATCCATTTGAGTAACAAAGATAATGACACCAGACTACCTTCCATAACGACATGGCTACAATCCATTGTAGTAACAAAAATCTCGACAACAGACTACATTCCATAATGACAAGGCTACCATCCATTCGAGTAACAAAGATATCGACAACATACTACCTTCCATAATGACAAGGCTACCATCCATTGGAGTAACAAAAATCACGACAACAGACTACCTTCCATAATGACAAGGCTACCATCCATTGGAATAACAAAAATCTCGACAACAGACTACCTTCCATATTGACAAGTCTACCATCCATTGTAGTAACAAAAATGTCGTCAAAAAACTACCTTCCATAATGACAAGGCTACCATCTATTGGAGTAACAAAAATCACAACAACAAACTACCTTCCATAATGACAAGGCTACCATCCATTTGAGTAACAAAGATAATGACAACAGACTACCTTCCATAACGACATGGCTACAATCCATTGTAGTAACAAAAATCTCGACAATTGACTACATTCCATAATGACAAGGCTACCATCCATTGGAATAACAAAAATATCGACAACACACTACCTTCCATAATGACAAGGCTACCATCCCTTAGAGTAACAAAAATCTCGACAACAGACTACCTTCCATAATGACAAGGCTAACATCCATTGGAGTAACAAAGATATCGACAACATACTACCTTCCATAATGACAAAGCTACCATCCATTGGAGTAACAGATATCACGAAAACAGACTACCTTCCATAATGACAAGGCTACCATCAACTGGAGTAACAAAAATCTCGACAACAAACTACCTTCCATAATGACTAGGCTACCATCCATTTGAGTAACAAAGATAACGACAACAGACTACCTTCCATAACGACATGGCTATAATCCATTGTAGTAACAAAAATCTCGACAACAGACTACATTCCATAATGACAAGGCTACCATCCATTCGAGTAACAAAGATATCGACAACATACTACCTTCCATAATGACAAGGCTACCATCCATTGGAGTAACAAAAATCACGACAATAGACTACCTTCCATATTGACAAGGCTACCATCCATTGGAATAACAAAAATCTCGACAACAGACTACCTTCAATAATGACAAGGCTACCATCCATTATAGTAACAAAAATCTCGACAACTAACTACCTTCCATAATGACAAGGCTACCATCCATTGGAGTAACAGAAATCACAACAACAAACTACCTTCCATAATGACAAGGCTACCATTCATTGCAGTAACAAAAATCTCGACAAGAGACTACCTTCCATAATGATAAGGCTACCATCCATTGTAGTAACAAAGATATCGACAACATACTACCTTCCATAATGTCAAGGCTTCCATCCATTGGAGTAACAAAAATCAGGACAACAAACTACCTTCCATAATGACTAGGCTACCATCCATTTGAATAACCAAGATAATAACAACAGACTACCTTCCATAACGACATGGCTACATTCCATTATAGTAACAAAAATCTCGACAACAGACTACATTCCATAATGACAAGGCTACCATCCATTCGAGTAACAAAGATATCGACAACATACTACCTTCCATAATGACAAGGCTACCATCAATTGGAGTAACAAAAATCACGACAACAGACTACCTTCCATAATGACAAGGCTACCATCCATTGGAATAACAAAAATCTCGACAACAGACTACCTTCCACAATGTCAAGGCTACCATCCATTGTAGTAACAAAAATGTCGACAAAAAACTACCTTCCATAATGACAAGGCTGCCATCTATTGGAGTAACAAAAATCACAACAACAAACTACCTTCCATAATGACAAGGCTACCATCCATTACAGTAACAAAAATCTCGACAAGAGACTACCTTCCATAATAACAAGGCTACCATCCATTGTAGTAACAAAAATATCGACGACATACTACATTCGATAATGACAAGGCTTCCATCCATTGGATTAACAAAAATCACGACAACAAACTACCTTCCATAATGACTAGGCTACCATCCATTTGAGTAACAAAGATAACGACAACAGACTACCTTCCATAACGACATGGCTATAATCCATTGTAGTAACAAAAATCTCGACAACAGACTACATTCCATAATGACAAGGCTACCATCCATTCGAGTAACAAAGATATCGACAACATACTACCTTCCATAATGACAAGGCTACCATCCATTGGAGTAACAAAAATCACGACAATAGACTACCTTCCATAATGACAAGGCTACCATCCATTGGAATAACAAAAATCTCGACAACAGACTACCTTCAATAATGACAAGGCTACCATCCATTATAGTAACAAAAATCTCGACAACTAACTACCTTCCATAATGACAAGTCTACCATCCATTCGAGTAACAAAGATATCGACAACATACTACCTTCCATAATGACAAGGCTACCATCCATTGGAGTAACAAAAATCACGACAACAGACTACCTTCCATAATGACAAGGCTACCATCCATTGGAATAACAAAAATCTCGACAACAGACTACCTTCCATATTGACAAGTCTACCATCCATTGTAGTAACAAAAATGTCGTCAAAAAACTACCTTCCATAATGACAAGGCTACCATCTATTGGAGTAACAAAAATCACAACAACAAACTACCTTCCATAATGACAAGGCTACCATCCATTTGAGTAACAAAGATAATGACAACAGACTACCTTCCATAACGACATGGCTACAATCCATTGTAGTAACAAAAATCTCGACAATTGACTACATTCCATAATGACAAGGCTACCATCCATTGGAATAACAAAAATATCGACAACACACTACCTTCCATAATGACAAGGCTACCATCCCTTAGAGTAACAAAAATCTCGACAACAGACTACCTTCCATAATGACAAGGCTAACATCCATTGGAGTAACAAAGATATCGACAACATACTACCTTCCATAATGACAAAGCTACCATCCATTGGAGTAACAGATATCACGAAAACAGACTACCTTCCATAATGACAAGGCTACCATCAACTGGAGTAACAAAAATCTCGACAACAAACTACCTTCCATAATGACTAGGCTACCATCCATTTGAGTAACAAAGATAACGACAACAGACTACCTTCCATAACGACATGGCTATAATCCATTGTAGTAACAAAAATCTCGACAACAGACTACATTCCATAATGACAAGGCTACCATCCATTCGAGTAACAAAGATATCGACAACATACTACCTTCCATAATGACAAGGCTACCATCCATTGGAGTAACAAAAATCACGACAATAGACTACCTTCCATATTGACAAGGCTACCATCCATTGGAATAACAAAAATCTCGACAACAGACTACCTTCAATAATGACAAGGCTACCATCCATTATAGTAACAAAAATCTCGACAACTAACTACCTTCCATAATGACAAGGCTACCATCCATTGGAGTAACAGAAATCACAACAACAAACTACCTTCCATAATGACAAGGCTACCATTCATTGCAGTAACAAAAATCTCGACAAGAGACTACCTTCCATAATGATAAGGCTACCATCCATTGTAGTAACAAAGATATCGACAACATACTACCTTCCATAATGTCAAGGCTTCCATCCATTGGAGTAACAAAAATCAGGACAACAAACTACCTTCCATAATGACTAGGCTACCATCCATTTGAATAACCAAGATAATAACAACAGACTACCTTCCATAACGACATGGCTACATTCCATTATAGTAACAAAAATCTCGACAACAGACTACATTCCATAATGACAAGGCTACCATCCATTCGAGTAACAAAGATATCGACAACATACTACCTTCCATAATGACAAGGCTACCATCAATTGGAGTAACAAAAATCACGACAACAGACTACCTTCCATAATGACAAGGCTACCATCCATTGGAATAACAAAAATCTCGACAACAGACTACCTTCCACAATGTCAAGGCTACCATCCATTGTAGTAACAAAAATGTCGACAAAAAACTACCTTCCATAATGACAAGGCTGCCATCTATTGGAGTAACAAAAATCACAACAACAAACTACCTTCCATAATGACAAGGCTACCATCCATTACAGTAACAAAAATCTCGACAAGAGACTACCTTCCATAATAACAAGGCTACCATCCATTGTAGTAACAAAAATATCGACGACATACTACATTCGATAATGACAAGGCTTCCATCCATTGGATTAACAAAAATCACGACAACAAACTACCTTCCATAATGACTAGGCTACCATCCATTTGAGTAACAAAGATAACGACAACAGACTACCTTCCATAACGACATGGCTATAATCCATTGTAGTAACAAAAATCTCGACAACAGACTACATTCCATAATGACAAGGCTACCATCCATTCGAGTAACAAAGATATCGACAACATACTACCTTCCATAATGACAAGGCTACCATCCATTGGAGTAACAAAAATCACGACAATAGACTACCTTCCATAATGACAAGGCTACCATCCATTGGAATAACAAAAATCTCGACAACAGACTACCTTCAATAATGACAAGGCTACCATCCATTATAGTAACAAAAATCTCGACAACTAACTACCTTCCATAATGACAAGTCTACCATCCATTGGAGTAACAGAAATCACAACAACAAACTACCTTCCATAATGACAAGGCTACCATTCATTGCAGTAACAAAAATCTCGACAAGAGACTACCTTCCATAATGATAAGGCTACCATCCATTGTAGTAACAAAGATATCGACAACATACTACCTTCCATAATGTCAAGGCTTCCATCCATTGGAGTAACAAAAATCAGGACAACAAACTACCTTCCATAATGACTAGGCTACCATCCATTTGAATAACAAAGATAATAACAACAGACTACCTTCCATAACGACATGGCTACAATCCATTATAGTAACAAAAATCTCGACAACAGACTACATTCCATAATGACAAGGCTACCATCCATTCGAGTAACAAAGATATCGACAACATACTACCTTCCATAATGACAAGGCTACCATCAATTGGAGTAACAAAAATCACGACAACAGACTACCTTCCATAATGACAAGGCTACCATCCATTGGAATAACAAAAATCTCGACAACAGACTACCTTCCACAATGTCAAGGCTACCATCCATTGTAGTAACAAAAATGTCGACAAAAAACTACCTTCCATAATGACAAGGCTGCCATCTATTGGAGTAACAAAAATCACAACAACAAACTACCTTCCATAATGACAAGGCTACCATCCATTGTAGTAACAAAAATCTCGACAAGAGACTACCTTCCATAATGAGAAGGCTACCATCCATTGTAGTAACAAAGATATCGACAACATACTACCTTCCATAATGACAAGGCTTCCATCCATTGGAGTAACAAAAATCACGACAACAAACTACCTTCCATAATGACTAGGCTACCATCCATTTGAGTAACAAAGATAATGACACCAGACTACCTTCCATAACGACATGGCCACAATCCATTGTAGTAACAAAAATCTCGACAACAGACTACATTCCATAATGACAAGGCTACCATCCATTCGAGTAACAAAGATATCGACAACATACTACCTTCCATAATGACAAGGCTACCATCCATTGGAGTAACAAAAATCACGACAACAGACTACCTTCCATAATGACAAGGCTACCATCCATTGGAATAACAAAAATCTCGACAACAGACTACCTTCCATATTGACAAGTCTACCATCCATTGTAGTAACAAAAATGTCGTCAAAAAACTACCTTCCATAATGACAAGGCTACCATCTATTGGAGTAACAAAAATCACAACAACAAACTACCTTCCATAATGACAAGGCTACCATCCCTTAGAGTAACAAAAATCTCGACAACAGACTACCTTCCATAATGACAAGGCTAACATCCATTGGAGTAACAAAGATATCGACAACATACTACCTTCCATAATGACAAAGCTACCATCCATTGGAGTAACAGATATCACGAAAACAGACTACCTTCCATAATGACAAGGCTACCATCAACTGGAGTAACAAAAATCTCGACAACAAACTACCTTCCATAATGACTAGGCTAGCATCCATTTGAGTTACAAAGATAATGACAACAGATGACCTTCCATAACGACATGGTTACAATCCATTGTAGTAATAAAAATCTCGACAACAGACTACATTCCATAATGACAAGGCTACCATCCATTCGAGTAACAAAGATATCGACAACATACTACCTTCCATAATGAGAAGGCTACCATCCATTTTAGTAACAAAAATCACGACAACAGACTACCTTCCATAATGACAAGGCTACCATCCATTGGAATAACAAAAATCTCGACAACAGACTACCTTCCACAATGACAAGGCTACCATCCATTGTAGTAACAAAAATGTCGATAAAAAACTACCTTCCATAATGACAAGGCTACCATCTATTGGAGTAACAAAAATCACAACAACAAACTACCTTCCATAATGACAAGGCTACCATCCATTACAGTAACAAAAATCTCGACAAGAGACTACCTTCCATAATAACAAGGCTACCGTCCATTGTAGTAACAAAAATATCGACGACATACTACATTCGATAATGACAAGGCTTCCATCCATTGGATTAACAAAAATCACGACAACAAACTACCTTCCATAATGACTAGGCTACCATCCATTTGAGTAACAAAGATAACGACAACAGACTACCTTCCATAACGACATGGCTATAATCCATTGTAGTAACAAAAATCTCGACAACAGACTACATTCCATAATGACAAGGCTACCATCCATTCGAGTAACAAAGATATCGACAACATACTACCTTCCATAATGACAAGGCTACCATCCATTGGAGTAACAAAAATCACGACAATAGACTACCTTCCATAATGACAAGGCTACCATCCATTGGAATAACAAAAATCTCGACAACAGACTACCTTCAATAATGACAAGGCTACCATCCATTATAGTAACAAAAATCTCGACAACTAACTACCTTCCATAATGACAAGGCTACCATCCATTGGAGTAACAGAAATCACAACAACAAACTACCTTCCATAATGACAAGGCTACCATTCATTGCAGTAACAAAAATCTCGACAAGAGACTACCTTCCATAATGATAAGGCTACCATCCATTGTAGTAACAAAGATATCGACAACATACTACCTTCCATAATGTCAAGGCTTCCATCCATTGGAGTAACAAAAATCAGGACAACAAACTACCTTCCATAATGACTAGGCTACCATCCATTTGAATAACAAAGATAATAACAACAGACTACCTTCCATAACGACATGGCTACAATCCATTATAGTAACAAAAATCTCGACAACAGACTACATTCCATAATGACAAGGCTACCATCCATTCGAGTAACAAAGATATCGACAACATACTACCTTCCATAATGACAAGGCTACCATCAATTGGAGTAACAAAAATCACGACAACAGCCTACCTTCCATAATGACAAGGCTACCATCCATTGGAATAACAAAAATCTCGACAACAGACTACCTTCCAGAATGACAAGGCTACCCATCCATTGTAGTAACAAAAATGTCGAGAAAAAACTACCTTCCATAATGACAAGGTTACCATCTATTGGAGTAACAAAAATCACAACAACAAACTACCTTCCATAATGACAAGGCTACCATCCATTACAGTAACAAAAATCTCGACAAGAGACTACCTTCCATAATAACAAGGCTACCATCCATTGTAGTAACAAAGATATCGACAACATACTACCTTCCATAATGACAAGGCTTCCATCCATTGGAGTAACAAAAATCACGACAACAAACTACCTTCCATAATGACTAGGCTACCATCCATTTGAGTAAAAAAGATAACGACAATAGACTACCTTCCATAACGACATGGCTACAATCCATTGTAGTAACAAAAATCTCGACAACAGACTACCTTCCATAATGACAAGGCTACCATCCATTCGAGTAACAAAGATATCGAAAACATACTACCTTCCATAATGACAAGGCTACCATCTATTGGAGTAACAAAAATCACAACAACAAACTACCTTCCATAATGACAAGGCTACCATCCATTACAGTAACAAAAATCTCGACAAGAGACTACCTTCCATAATAACAAGGCTACCATCCATTGTAGTAACAAAGATATCGACAACATACTACCTTCCATAATGACAAGGCTTCCATCCATTGGAGTAACAAAGATATCGACAACATACTACCTTCCATAATGACAAAGCTACCATCCATTGGAGTAACAGATATCACGAAAACAGACTACCTTCTAGAATGACAAGGCTACCATCCATTGTAGTAACAAAGATATCGACAACATACTAACTTCCATAATGACAAGGCTTCCATCCATTGGAGTAACAAAAATCACGACAACAAACTACCTTCCATAATGACTAGGCTACCATCCATTTGAGTAACAAAGATAATGACAACAGATTACCTTCCATAACGACATGGCTACAATCCATTGTTGTAACAAAAATCTCGACAACAGACTACATTCCATAATGACAAGGCTACCATCCATTCGAGTAACAAAGATATCGACAACATACTACCTTCCATAATGACAAGGCTACCATCCATTGGAGTAACAAAAATCACGACAACAAACTACCTTCCATAATGACAAGGCTACCATCCATTGGAATAACAAAAATCTCGACAACAGACTACCTTCCAGAATGACAAGGCTACCCATCCATTGTAGTAACAAAAATGTCGACAAAAAACTACCTTCCATAATGACAAGGCTACCATCTATTGGAGTAACAAAAATCACAACAACAAACTACCTTCCATAATGACAAGGCTACCATCCATTACAGTAACAAAAATCTCGACAAGAGACTACCTTCCATAAAAACAAGGCTACCATCCATTGTAGTAACAAAGATATCGACAACATACTACCTTCCATAATGACAAGGCTTCCATCCATTGGAGTAACAAAAATCACGACAACAAACTACCTTCCATAATGACTAGGCTACCATCCATTTGAGTAAAAAAGATAACGACAATAGACTACCTTCCATAACGACATGGCTATAATCCATTGTAGTAACAAAAATCTCGACAACAGACTACATTCCATAATGACAAGGCTACCATCCATTCGAGTAACAAAGATATCGACAACATACTACCTTCCATAATGACAAGGCTACCATCCATTGGAGTAACAAAAATCACGACAACAGACTACCTTCCATAATGACAAGGCTACCATCCATTGGAATAACAAAAATCTCGACAACAGACTACCTTGCATAATGACAAGGCTACCATCCATTATAGTAACAAAAATCTCGACTACATACTACCTTCCATAATGACAAGGCTTCCATCCATTGGAGTAACAGAAATCACAACAACAAACTACCTTCCATAATGACAAGGCTACCATCCATTGCAGTAACAAAAATCTCGACAAGAGACTACCTTCCATAATGATAAGGCTACCATCCATTGTAGTAACAAAGATAACGACAACATACTACCTTCCATAATGACAAGGCTTCCATCCATTGGAGTAACAAAAATCACGACAACAAACTACCTTCCATAATGACTAGGGTACCATCCATTTGAATAACAAAGATAATGACAACAGACTACCTTCCATAACGACATGGCTACAATCCATTATAGTAACAAAAATCTCGACAACAGACTACATTCCATAATGACAAGGCTACCATCCATTCGAGTAACAAAGATATCGACAACACACTACCTTCCATAGTGACAAGGCTACCATCCATTGGAGTAACAAAAATCACGACAACTGACTACCTTCCATAATGACAAGGCTACCATTCATTGGAATAACAAAAATCTCGACAATAGACTACCTTCCATAACGACAAGGCTACAATCCATTGTAGTAACCAAAATCTCGACAAAAAACTACCTTCCATAATGACAAGGCTACCATCCATTGGAGTAACAAAAATCACAACAACAAACTACCTTCCATAATGAGAAGTCTACCATCCATTACAGTAACAAAAATCTCGACAAGAGACTACCTTCCATAATAACAAGGCTACCATCCATTGTAGTAACAAAGATATCGACAACATACTACCTTCCATAATGACAAGGCTACCATCTATTAGAGTAACAAAAATCACGAAAACAGACTACCTTCTATAATGACAAGGCTACCATCCATTGAAGTAACAGATATCACGAAAACAGACTACCTTCCATAATGACAAGGCTACCATCCATTGGTTAACAAAAATCTCGACAACAGAATACTTTCCATAATTACAAGGCTATCATCCATTTGAATAACAAAAATATCGACAACACACTACCTTCCATAATGTCAAGGCTACCATCCATTGGAGTAACAAAAATCTCGACAACAAACTACCTTCCATAATGACTAGGCTACCATCCATTTGAGTAACAAAGATAATGACAATAGACTACCTTCCATAATGACATGGCTACAATCCATTGTAGTAACAAAAATCTGGCAAATGGAATACATTCCATAATGACAAGGCTACCATCCATTTGAGTAACAAAGATATCAACAACATACTACCTTCCATAATGACAAGGCTACCATCCATTGGAGTAACAAAAATCACGACAACAGACTACCTTCCATAATGACAAGGCTACCATCCATTGGAATAACAAAAATCTCGACAACAGACTACCTTCCATAATGACAAGGCTACCATCCATTATAGTAACAAAAATCTCGACAACTAACTACCTTCCATAATGACAAGGCTACCATCCATTGGAGTAACAGAAATCACAACAACAAAATACCTTCCATAATGACAAGGCTACCATCCATTGTAGTAACAAAAATATCGACAAGAGACTACCTTCCATAACGACAAGGCTACCATCCATTGTAGTAACAAAGATATCGACAACATACTACCTTCCATAATGACAAGGCTTCCATCCATTGGAGTAACAAAAATCACAACAACAAACTACCTTCCATAATGAGAAGTCTACCATCCATTACAGTAACAAAAATCTCGACAAGAGACTACCTTCCATAATAACAAGGCTACCATCCATTGTAGTAACAAAGATATCGACAACATACTACCTTCCATAATGACAAGGCTACCATCTATTAGAGTAACAAAAATCACGAAAACAGACTACCTTCTATAATGACAAGGCTACCATCCATTGGAGTAACAAAAATCACGACAACAGACTACCTTCCATAATGACAAGGCTACCATCCATTGGTTAACAAAAATCTCGACAACAAAATACTTTCCATAATGACAAGGCTATCATCCATTTGAATAACAAAAATATCGACAACACACTACCTTCCATAATGTCAAGGCTACCATCCATTGGAGTAACAAAAATCTCGACAACAAACTACCTTCCATAATGACTACGCTACCATCCATTTGAGTAACAAAGATAATGACAATAGACTACCTTCCATAATGACATGGCTACAATCCATTGTAGTAACAAAAATCTCGCAAATGGAATACATTCCATAATGACAAGGCTACCATCCATTTGAGTAACAAAGATATCAACAACATACTACCTTCCATAATGACAAGGCTACCATCCATTGGAGTAACAAAAATCACGACAACAGACTACCTTCCATAATGACAAGGCTACCATCCATTGGAATAACAAAAATCTCGACAACAGACTACCTTCCATAATGACAAGGCTACCATCCATTATAGTAACAAAAATCTCGACAACTAACTACCTTCCATAATGACAAGGCTACCATCCATTGGAGTAACAGAAATCACAACAACAAAATACCTTCCATAATGACAAGGCTACCATCCATTGTAGTAACAAAAATATCGACAAGAGACTACCTTCCATAATGAGAAGGCTACCATCCATTGTAGTAACAAAGATATCGACAACATACTACCTTCCATAATGACAAGGCTTCCATCCATTGGAGTAACAAAAATCACAACAACAAACTACCTTCCATAATGAGAAGTCTACCATCCATTACAGTAACAAAAATCTCGACAAGAGACTACCTTCCATAATAACAAGGCTACCATCCATTGTAGTAACAAAGATATCGACAACATACTACCTTCCATAATGACAAGGCTACCATCTATTAGAGTAACAAAAATCACGAAAACAGACTACCTTCTATAATGACAAGGCTACCATCCATTGGAGTAACAAAAATCACGACAACAGACTACCTTCCATAATGACAAGGCTACCATCCATTGGTTAACAAAAATCTCGACAACAGAATACTTTCCATAATGACAAGGCTATCATCCATTTGAATAACAAAAATATCGACAACACACTACCTTCCATAATGTCAAGGCTACCATCCATTGGAGTAACAAAAATCTCGACAACAAACTACCTTCCATAATGACTACGCTACCATCCATTTGAGTAACAAAGATAATGACAATAGACTACCTTCCATAATGACATGGCTACAATCCATTGTAGTAACAAAAATCTCGCAAATGGAATACATTCCATAATGACAAGGCTACCATCCATTTGAGTAACAAAGATATCAACAACATACTACCTTCCATAATGACAAGGCTACCATCCATTGGAGTAACAAAAATCACGACAACAGACTACCTTCCATAATGACAAGGCTACCATCCATTGGAATAACAAAAATCTCGACAACAGACTACCTTCCATAATGACAAGGCTACCATCCATTATAGTAACAAAAATCTCGACAACTAACTACCTTCCATAATGACAAGGCTACCATCCATTGGAGTAACAGAAATCACAACAACAAAATACCTTCCATAATGACAAGGCTACCATCCATTGTAGTAACAAAAATATCGACAAGAGACTACCTTCCATAATGAGAAGGCTACCATCCATTGTAGTAACAAAGATATCGACAACATACTACCTTCCATAATGACAAGGCTTCCATCCATTGGAGTAACAAAAATCACAACAACAAACTACCTTCCATAATGAGAAGTCTACCATCCATTACAGTAACAAAAATCTCGACAAGAGACTACCTTCCATAATAACAAGGCTACCATCCATTGTAGTAACAAAGATATCGACAACATACTACCTTCCATAATGACAAGGCTACCATCTATTAGAGTAACAAAAATCACGAAAACAGACTACCTTCTATAATGACAAGGCTACCATCCATTGGAGTAACAAAAATCACGACAACAGACTACCTTCCATAATGACAAGGCTACCATCCATTGGTTAACAAAAATCTCGACAACAGAATACTTTCCATAATGACAAGGCTATCATCCATTTGAATAACAAAAATATCGACAACACACTACCTTCCATAATGTCAAGGCTACCATCCATTGGAGTAACAAAAATCTCGACAACAAACTACCTTCCATAATGACTACGCTACCATCCATTTGAGTAACAAAGATAATGACAATAGACTACCTTCCATAATGACATGGCTACAATCCATTGTAGTAACAAAAATCTCGCAAATGGAATACATTCCATAATGACAAGGCTACCATCCATTTGAGTAACAAAGATATCAACAACATACTACCTTCCATAATGACAAGGCTACCATCCATTGGAGTAACAAAAATCACGACAACAGACTACCTTCCATAATGACAAGGCTACCATCCATTGGAATAACAAAAATCTCGACAACAGACTACCTTCCATAATGACAAGGCTACCATCCATTATAGTAACAAAAATCTCGACAACTAACTACCTTCCATAATGACAAGGCTACCATCCATTGGAGTAACAGAAATCACAACAACAAACTACCTTCCATAATGACAAGGCTACCATCCATTGTAGTAACAAAAATCTCGACAAGAGACTACCTTCCATAATGAGAAGGCTACCATCCATTGTAGTAACAAAGATATCGACAACATACTACCTTCCATAATGACAAGGCTTCCATCCATTGGAGTAACAAAAATCACGACAACAAACTACCTTCCATAATGACTAGGCTACCATCCATTTGAGTAACAAAGATAATGACACCAAACTACCTTCCATAACGACATGGCTACAATCCATTGTAGTAACAAAAATCTCGACAACAGACTACATTCCATAATGACAAGGCTACAATCCATTCGAGTAACAAAGATATCGACAACATACTACCTTCCATAATGACAAGGCTACCATCCATTGGAGTAACAAAAATCACAACAACAGACTACCTTCCATAATGAGAAGTCTACCATCCATTATAGTAACAAAAATCTCGACAAGAGACTACCTTCCATAATAACAAGGCTACCATCCATTATAGTAACAAAGATATCGACAACATACTACCTTCCATAATGACAAGGCTACCATCTATTAGAGTAACAAAAATCACGAAAACAGACTACCTTCTATAATGACAAGGCTACCATCCATTATAGTAACAAAAATCTCGACAACTAACTACCTTCCATAATGACAAGGCTACCATCCATTGGAGTAACAGAAATCACAACAACAAACTACCTTCCATAATGAGAAGTCTACCATCCATTACAGTAACAAAAATCTCGACAAGAGACTACCTTCCATAATGAGAAGGCTACCATCCATTGTAGTAACAAAGATATCGACAACATACTACCTTCCATAATGACAAGGCTACCATCTATTAGAGTAACAAAAATCACGAAAACAGACTACCTTCTATAATGACAAGGCTACCATCCATTGAAGTAACAGATATCACGAAAACAGACTACCTTCCATAATGACAAGGCTACCATCCATTGGTTAACAAAAATCTCGACAACAGAATACTTTCCATAATTACAAGGCTATCATCCATTTGAATAACAAAAATATCGACAACACACTACCTTCCATAATGTCAAGGCTACCATCCATTGGAGTAACAAAAATCTCGACAACAAACTACCTTCCATAATGACTAGGCTACCATCCATTTGAGTAACAAAGATAATGACAATAGACTACCTTCCATAATGACATGGCTACAATCCATTGTAGTAACAAAAATCTCGCAAATGGAATACAATCCATAATGACAAGGCTACCATCCATTTGAGTAACAAAGATATCAACAACATACTACCTTCCATAATGACAAGGCTACCATCCATTGGAGTAACAAAAATCACGACAACAGACTACCTTTCATAATGACAAGGCTACCATCCATTGGAATAACAAAAATCTCGACAACAGACTACCTTCCATAATGACAAGGCTACCATCCATTATAGTAACAAAAATCTCGACAACTAACTACCTTCCATAATGACAAGGCTACCATCCATTGGAGTAACAGAAATCACAACAACAAAATACCTTCCATAATGACAAGGCTACCATCCATTGTAGTAACAAAAATCTCGACAAGAGACTACCTTCCATAATGAGAAGGCTACCATCCATTGTAGTAACAAAGATATCGACAACATACTACCTTCCATAATGACAAGGCTTCCATCCATTGGAGTAACAAAAATCACAACAACAAACTACCTTCCATAATGAGAAGTCTACCATCCATTACAGTAACAAAAATCTCGACAAGAGACTACCTTCCATAATAACAAGGCTACCATCCATTGTAGTAACAAAGATATCGACAACATACTACCTTCCATAATGACAAGGCTACAATCTATTAGAGTAACAAAAATCACGAAAACAGACTACCTTCTATAATGACAAGGCTACCATCCATTGGAGTAACAAAAATCACGACAACAGACTACCTTCCATAATGACAAGGCTACCATCCATTGGTTAACAAAAATCTCGACAACAGAATACTTTCCATAATGACAAGGCTATCATCCATTTGAATAACAAAAATATCGACAACACACTACCTTCCATAATGTCAAGGCTACCATCCATTGGAGTAACAAAAATCTCGACAACAAACTACCTTCCATAATGACTACGCTACCATCCATTTGAGTAACAAAGATAATGACAATAGACTACCTTCCATAATGACATGGCTACAATCCATTGTAGTAACAAAAATCTCGCAAATGGAATACATTCCATAATGACAAGGCTACCATCCATTTGAGTAACAAAGATATCAACAACATACTACCTTCCATAATGACAAGGCTACCATCCATTGGAGTAACAAAAATCACGACAACAGACTACCTTCCATAAAGACAAGGCTACCATCCATTGGAATAACAAAAATCTCGACAACAGACTACCTTCCATAATGACAAGGCTACCATCCATTATAGTAACAAAAATCTCGACAACTAACTACCATCCATAATGACAAGGCTACCATCCATTGGAGTAACAGAAATCACAACAACAAACTACCTTCCATAATGACAAGGCTACCATCCATTGTAGTAACAAAAATCTCGACAAGAGACTACCTTCCATAATGAGAAGGCTACCATCCATTGTAGTAACAAAGATATCGACAACATACTACCTTCCATAATGACAAGGCTTCCATCCATTGGAGTAACAAAAATCACGACAACAAACTACCTTCCATAATGTCTAGGCTACCATCCATTTGAGTAACAAAGATAATGACACCAAACTACCTTCCATAACGACATGGCTACAATCCATTGTAGTAACAAAAATCTCGACAACAGACTACATTCCATAATGACAAGGCTACCATCCATTCGAGTAACAAAGATATCGACAACATACTACCTTCCATAATGACAAGGCTACCATCCATTGGAGTAACAAAAATCACAACAACAGACTACCTTCCATAATGACAAGGCTACCATCCATTGGAGTAACAAAAATCTCGACAACAGACTACCTTCTATAATGACAAGACTACCTTCCATAATGACAAAGCTACCATCCGTTGGAGTAACAGATGTCACGAAAACAGACTACCTTCCATAATGACAAGGCTACCATCTATTGGAGTAACAAAAATCTCGACAACAAACTACCTTCCATAATGACTAGGCTACCATCCATTTGAGTAACAAAGATAATGACAACAGATTACCTTCCATAATGACATGGCTACAATCCATTGTAGTAACAAAAATCTCGACAACAGACTACATTCCATAATGACAAGGCTACCATCCATTCGAGTAACAAAGATATCGACAACATACTACCTTCCATAATGACAAGGATACCATCCATTGGAGTAACAAAAATCACGACAACAGACTACCTTCCATAATGACAAGGCTACCATCCATTGGAATAACAAAAATCTCGACAACAGACTACCTTCCACAATGACAAGGCTACCATCCATTGTAGTAACAAAAATGTCGACAAAAAACTACCTTCCATAATAACAAGGCTACCATCTATTGGAGTAACAAAAATCACAACAACAAACTACCTTCCATAATGACAACGCTACCATCCATTACAGTAACAAAAATCTCGACAAGAGACTACCTTGCATAATAACAAGGCTACCATCCATTGTAGTAACAAAGATATCGACATCATACTACCTTCCATAATGACAAGGCTTCCATACATTGGATTAACAAAAATCACGACAACAAACTACCTTCCATAATGACTAGGCTACCATCCATTTGAGTAACAAAGATAACGACAATAGACTACCTTCCATAACGACATGGCTACAATCCATTGTAGTAACAAAAATCTCGACAACAGACTACATTCCATAATGACAACGCTACCATCCATTCGAGTAACAAAGATATCGACAACATACTACCTTCCATAATGACAAGGCTACCATCCATTGGAGTAACAAAAATCACGACAACAGACTACCTTCCATAATGACAAGGCTACCATTCATTGGAATAACAAAAATCTCGACAACAGACTACCTTCCATAATGACAAGGCTACCATCCATTATAGTAACAAAAATCTCGACAACTAACTACCTTCCATAATGACAAGGCTACCATCCATTGGAGTAACAGAAATCACAACAACAAACTACCTTCCATAATGATAAGGCTACCATCCATTGTAGTAACAAAGATAACGACAACATACTACCTTCAATAATGACAAGGCTACCATCCATTGGAGTAACAAAAATCACGACAACAGACTACCTTCCATAATGACAAGGCTACCATCCATTGGAATAACAAAAATCTCGACAACAGACTACCTTCCACAATGACAAGGCTACCATCCATTGTAGTAACAAAAATGTCGACAAAAAACTACCTTCCATAATAACAAGGCTACCATCTATTGGAGTAACAAAAATCACAACAACAAACTACCTTCCATAATGACAAGGCTACCATCCATTACAGTAACAAAAATCTCGACAAGAGACTACCTTGCATAATAACAAGGCTACCATCCATTGTAGTAACAAAGATATCGACATCATACTACCTTCCATAATGACAAGGCTTCCATCCATTGGATCAACAAAAATCACGACAACAAACTACCTTCCATAATGACTAGGCTACCATCCATTTGAGTAACAAAGATAACGACAATAGACTACCTTCCATAACGACATGGCTACAATCCATTGTAGTAACAAAAATCTCGACAACAGACTACATTCCATAATGACAAGGCTACCATCCATTCGAGTAACAAAGATATCGACAACATACTACCTTCCATAATGACAAGGCTACCATCCATTGGAGTAACAAAAATCACGACAACAGACTACCTTCCATAATGACAAGGCTACCATCCATTGGAATAACAAAAATCTCGACAATAGACTACCTTCCATAACGACAAGGCTACCATCCATTGTAGTAACCAAAATCTCGACAAAAAACTACCTTCCATAATGACAAGGCTACCATCCATTGGAGTAACAAAAATCACAACAACAAACTACCTTCCATAATGAGAAGTCTACCATCCATTACAGTAACAAAAATCTCGACAAGAGACTACCTTCCATAATAACAAGGCTACCATCCATTGTAGTAACAAAGATATCGACAACATACTACCTTCCATAATGACAAGGCTACCATCTATTAGAGTAACAAAAATCACGAAAACAGACTACCTTCTATAATGACAAGGCTACCATCCATTGAAGTAACAGATATCACGAAAACAGACTACCTTCCATAATGACAAGGCTACCATCCATTGGTTAACAAAAATCTTGACAACAGAATACTTTCCATAATGACAAGGCTATCATCCATTTGAGTAACAAAAATATCGACAACACACTACCTTCCATAATGTCAAGGCTACCATCCATTGGAGTAACAAAAATCTCGACAACAAACTACCTTCCATAATGACTAGGCTACCGTCCATTTGAGTAACAAAGATAATGACAATAGACTACCTTCCATAATGACATGGCTACAATCCATTGTAGTAACAAAAATCTCGCAAATGGAATACATTCCATAATGACAAGGCTACCATCCATTTGAGTAACAAAGATATCAACAACATACTACCTTCCATAATGACAAGGCTACCATCCATTGGAGTAACAAAAATCACGACAACAGACTACCTTCCATAATGATAAGGCTACCATCCATTGGAATAACAAAAATCTCGACAACAGACTACCTTCCATAATGACAAGGCTACCATCCATTATAGTAACAAAAATCTCGACAACTAACTACCTTCCATAATGACAAGGCTACCATCCATTGGAGTAACAGAAATCACAACAACAAACTACCTTCCATAATGACAAGGCTACCATCCATTGTAGTAACAAAAATCTCGACAAGAGACTACCTTCCATAATGAGAAGGCTACCATCCATTGGAGTAACAAAAATCACGACAACAAACTACCTTCCATAATGACTAGGCTACCATCCATTTGAGTAACAAAGATAATGACACCAAACTACCTTCCATAACGACATGGCTACAATCCATTGTAGTAACAAAAATCTCGACAACAGACTACATTCCATAATGACAAGGCTACCATCCATTCGAGTAACAAAGATATCGACAACATACTACCTTCCATAATAACAAGGCTACCATCCATTGGAGTAACAAAAATCACAACAACAGACTACCTTCCATAATGACAAGGCTACCATCCATTGGAATAACAAAAATCTCGACAATAGACTACCTTCCATAATGACAAGTCTACCATCCATTGTAGTAACAAAAATGTCGTCAAAAAACTACCTTCCATAATGACAAGGCTACCATCTATTGGAGTAACAAAAATCATAACAACAAACTACCTTCCATAATGACAAGGCTACCATCCATTTGAGTAACAAAGATAATGACAACAGACTACCTTCCATAACGACATGGCTACAATCCATTATAGTAACAAGAATCTCGACAATTGACTACATTCCATAATGACAAGGCTACCATCCATTGGAATAACAAAAATATCGACAACACACTACCTTCCATAATGACAAGGCTACCATCCATTGGAGTAACAAAAATCTCGACAACAAACTACCTTCCATAATGACAAGGCTACCCTCCATTTGAGTAACAAAGATAATGACAACAGACTACCTTCCATAACGACATGGCTACAATCCATTATAGTAACAAGAATCTCGACAATTGACTACATTCCATAATTACAAGGCTACCATCCATTGGAATAACAAAAATATCGACAACACATTACCTTCCATAATGACAAGGCTACCATCCCTTAGAGTAACAAAAATCTCGACAACAGACTACCTTCCATAATGACAAGGCTACCATCCATTGGAGTAACAAAAATCTCGACAACAGAATACCTTCCATAAAGACAAGACTACCTTCCATAATGACAAAGCTACCATCCATTGGAGTAACAGATATCACGAAAACAGACTACCTTCCATAATGACAAGGCTACCATCCATTGGAGTAACAAAAATCTCGAAAACAAACAACCTTCCATAATGACTAGGCTACCATCCATTTGAGTAACAAAGATAATGACAACAGATTACCTTCCATAACGACATGGCTACAATCCATTGTAGTAACAAAAATCTCGACAACAGACTACATTCCATAATGACAAGGCTACCATCCATTCGAGTAACAAAGATATCGACAACATACTACCTTCCATAATGACAAGGCTACCATCCATTGGAGTAACAAAAATCACGACAACAGACTACCTTCCATAATGACAAGGCTACCATCCATTGGAATAACAAAAATCTCGACAACAAACTACCTTCCACAATGACAAGGCTACCATCCATTGTAGTAACAAAAATGTCGACAAAAAACTACCTTCCATAATGACAAGGCTACCATCTATTGGAGTAACAAAAATCACAACAACAAACTACCTTCCATAATGACAAGGCTACCATCCATTACAGTAACAAAAATCTCGACAAGAGACTACCTTGCATAATAACAAGGCTACCATCCATTGTAGTAACAAAGATATCGACAACATACTACCTTCCATAATGATAAGGCTTCCATCCATTGGATTAACAAAAATCACGACAACAAACTACCTTCCATAATGACTAGGCTACCATCCATTTGAGTAACAAAGATAACGACAACAGACTACCTTCCATAACGACATGGCTACAATCCATTATAGTAACAAGAATCTCGACAATTGACTACATTCCATAATGACAAGGCTACCATCCATTGGAATAACAAAAATATCGACAACACACTACCTTCCATAATGACAAGGCTACCATCCATTGGAGTAACAAAAATCTCGACAACAAACTACCTTCCATAATGACAAGGCTACCATCCATTTGAGTAACAAAGATAATGACAACAGACTATCTTCCATAACGACATGGCTACAATCCATTATAGTAACAAGAATCTCGACAATTGACTACATTCCCTAATGACTAGGCTACCATGCATTGGAATAACAAAAATATCGACAACACACTACCTTCCATAATGACAAGGCTACCATCCCTTAGAGTAACAAAAATCTCGACAACATACTACCTTCCATAATGACAAGGCTACCATCCATTGGAGTAACAAAAATCTCGACAACAGACTACCTTCCATAAAGACAAGACTACCTTCCATAATGACAAAGCTACCATCCATTGGAGTAACAGATATCACGAAAACAGACTACCTTCCATAATGACAAGGCTACCATCCATTGGAGTAACAAAAATCTCGACAACAAACTACCTTCCATAATGACTAGGCTACCATCCATTTGAGTAACAAAGATAATGACAACAGATTACCTTCCATAACGACATGGCTACAATCCATTGTAGTAACAAAAATCTCGACAACAGACTACATTCCATAATGACAAGGCTACCATCCATTCGAGTAACAAAGATATCGACAACATACTACCTTCCATAATGACAAGGCTACCATCCATTGGAGTAACAAAAATCACGACAACAGACTACCTTCCATAATGACAAGGCTACCATCCATTGGAATAACAAAAATCTCGACAACAAACTACCTTCCACAATGACAAGGCTACCATCCATTGTATTAACAAAAAGTCGACAAAAAACTACCTTCCATAATGACAAGGCTACCATCTATTGGAGTAACAAAAATCACAACAACAAACTACCTTCCATAATGACAAGGCTACCATCCATTACAGTAACAAAAATCTCGACAAGAGACTACCTTGCATAATAACAAGGCTACCATCCATTGTAGTAACAAAGATATCGACAACATACTACCTTCCATAATGACAAGGCTTCCATCCATTGGATTAACAAAAATCACGACAACAAACTACCTTCCATAATGACTAGGCTACCATCCATTTGAGTAACAAAGATAACGACAACAGACTACCTTCCATAACGACATGGCTACAATCCATTGTAGTAACAAAAATCTCGACAACAGACTACATTCCATAATGACAAGGCTACCATCCATTCGAGTAACAAAGATATCGACAACATATTACATTCCATAATGACAAGGCTACCATCCATTGGAGTAACAAAAATCACGACAATAGACTACCTTCCATAATGACAAGGCTACCATCCATTGGAATAACAAAAATCTCGACAACAGACTACCTTCAATAATGACAAGGCTACCATCCATTATAGTAACAAAAATCTCGACAACTAACTACCTTCCATAATGACAAGGCTACCATCCATTGGAGTAACAGAAATCACAACAACAAACTACCTTCAATAATGACAAGGCTACCATCCATTGTAGTAACAAAAATCTCGACAAGAGACTACCTTCCATAATGATAAGGCTACCATCCATTGTAGTAACAAAGATATCGACAACATAGTACCTTCCATAATGACAAGGCTTCCATCCATTGGAGTAACAAAAATCACGACAACAAACTACCTTCCATAATGACTAGGCTACCATCCATTTGAATAACAAAGATAATAACAACAGACTACCTTCCATAACGACATGGCTACAATCCATTATAGTAACAAAAATCTCGACAACAGACTACATTCCATAATGACAAGGCTACCATCCATTCGAGTAACAAAGATATCGACAACATACTACCTTCCATAATGACAAGGCTACCATCCATTGGAGTAAAAAAATCACGACAACAGACTACCTTCCATAATGACAAGGCTACCATCCTTTGGAATAATAAAAATCTTGACAACAGACTACCTTCCAAAATGACAAGGCTACCATCCATTGTAGTAACAAAAATGTCGACAAAAAACTACCTTCCATAATGACAAGGCTACCATCTATTGGCGTAACAAAAATCACAACAACAAACTACCTTCCATAATGACAAGGCTACCATCCATTACAGTAACAAAAATCTAGACAAGAGACTACCTTCCATAATAACAAGGCTACCATCCATTGTAGTAACAAAGATATCGACAACATACTACCTTCCATAATGACAAGGCTTCCATCCATTGGAGTAACAAAAATCACGACAACAAACTACCTTCCATAATGACTAGGCTACCATCCATTTGAGTAACAAAGATAATGACAACAGACTACCTTCCATAACGACATGGCTACAATCCTTTGTAGTAACAAAAATCTCGACAACAGAGTACATTCCATAATGACAAGGCTACCATCCATTCGAGTAACAAAGATATCGACAACATACTACCTTCCATAATGACAAGGCTACCATCCATTGGAGTAACAAAAATCACGGCAACAGACTACCTTCCATAATGACAAGGCTACCATCCATTGGAATAACAAAAATCTCGACAACAGACTACCTTCCATAATGACAAGGCTACCATCCATTGTGGTAACAAAAATGTCGACAAAAAACTACCTTCCATAATGACAAGGCTACCATCTATTGGAGTAACAAAAATCACAACAACAAACTACCTTAAATAATGACAAGGCTATCATCCATTACAGTAACAAAAATCTCGATAAGAGACTACCTTCCATAATAACAAGGCTACCATCCATTGTAGTAGCAAAGATATCGACAACATACTACCTTCCATAATGACAAGGCTTTCATCCAATGGAGTAATAAAAATATCGATAATAGACTATCTTCCATAATGATAAGGCAACCATCCATTGGAGTAACAAAAATCTCGACAACAAACTATCTTCCATAATGAAAAGGCTTCCACCTATTGGAGTAACAAAAATATCGACAACAGACTACCTTCCATAATGACTAGGATTTCAACAAATACAAGTAACATAGATATCTACAACGGACTACCTTTCATAATGACAAGGATACCATCCATTGGAATAACAAAAATCTTGATTACATACTACCTTCCATAATGACAAGGATACCATCCATTGGAGTAACAAAAATCTCAACAACAGATTACCTTGCATAATGAAAAGGGTACCATCATTGGAGTAAGAAAAATATCCATAAGAGACTACCTTCCATAATAACAAGGCTACAATCCATTGGAGTATAAAAGATCTCGACAATAGACTACCTTCCATAATGACAAGGCTACCATCAATTGGAGTAACAAAAATATCGACAACAGACTACCTTCCATAATGACCTGGCTACCATCCATTGGAGTAACAAATATATCGACAATAGACTATCTTGCATAATGACAAGGCTACAATCCGTTGTAGTAACAAAAATCTTGACAACAAAATACCTTCCATAATGACAAGGCTACCATCCATTGGAATTACAAAAATATCGACAACACACTACCTTCCATAATGACAAGGCTACCATCCCTTAGAGTAACAAAAATCTCGACAACAGACTACCTTCCATAATGACAAGGCTCCCATCCATTGGAGTAACAAACATATCGACAACATACTACCTTCCATAATGACAAAGCTACCATCCATTGGAGTAACAAATATCAAGAAAACAGACTACCTTCCATAATGACAAGGCTACCATCCATTGGTTAACAAAAATCTCGACAACAAACTACTTTCCATAATGACAAGGCTACCATCCATTTGAATAACAAAAATATCGATAACACACTACCTTCCATAATGTCAAGGCTACCATCCATTGGAGTTACAAAAATCTCGACAACAAACTACCTTCCATAATGACTAGGCTACCATCCATTTGAGTAACAAAGATAATGACAACAGACTACCTTCCATAACGACATGGCTACAATCCATTGTAGTAACAAAAATCTCGAAAACAGACTACATTCCATAATGACAAGGGTACCATCCACTTGAGTAACAAAGATATCAACAACATACTACCTTCCATAATGACAAGGCTACCATCCATTGGAGTAACAAAAATCACGACAACAGACTACCTTCCATAATGACAAGGCTACCATCCATTGGAATAACAAAAATCTCGACAACAGACTACCTTCCATAATGACAAGGCTACCATCCATTGTAGTAACAAAAATCACGACAACAGACTACCTTCCATAATGACAAGGCTACCATCCATTGGAGTAACAGAAATCACAACAACAAACTACCTTCCATAATGACAAGGCTACCATCCATTGCCGTTACAAAAATCTCGACAAGAGATTACCTTCCATAATGACAAGGCTACCATCCATTGTAGTAACAAAGATATCGACAACATACTACCTTCCATAATGACAAGGCTACCATCCATTGGAGTAACAAAAATCACGACAACATACTACCTTCCATAATGACAAGGCTACCATCCATTGGAATAACAAAAATCTCAATAACAGACTACCTTCCATAATGACAAGGGTACCATCCATTGGAGTAACAACAATATCCACAAGAGACAACCTTCCATAATGACAAGGCTACCATCCATTGTAGTAACAAAAATCTCGGCAACAGACTACCTTCCATAATGACAAGGCTACCACCTACTGGAGTAACAAAAATATCAAAAACATACTACCTTCCATAAGGACTAGGATTTCATCAATTCGAGTAACAAAGATATCTATAACGGACTACCTTTCATAATGACAAGGATACCATCCATTCGAATAACAAAAATCTCGATTACAGACTACCTTCCATAATGACAAGGATACCATCCATTGGAGTAACCAAAATCTCGACAACAGACTACCTTGCATAATGAAAAGGGTTCCATCATTGGAGTAAAAAAATTATCCACAAGAGACTACCTTCCATAATAACAAGTCTACAATCCATTGGAGTATAAAAAATCTCGACAATAGACTACCTTCCATAATGACAAGGCTACCATAAATTGGAGTAACAAAAATTTCGACAACAGACTACCTTCCATAATGACTTGGCTACCATCCATCGGAGTAACAAATATATCGACAACAGACTACCTTCCATAACGACAAGGCTACAATCCGTTGTAATTACAAAAATCTCGACAACAAAATACCTTCCATAATGACAAGGCTACCATCCATTGTAGTAACAAAAATCACGACAATAGACTATGTTCCATAATCACAAGGCTATCGTCCATTAGAGTAACAAAAATCTCGACAATTGACTACATTCCATAATGACAAGGCTCTCATCCATTGGAATAACAAAAATATCGACAACACACTACCTTCCATAATGACAAGGCTACCATCCATTGGAGTAACAGATATCAGGAAAACAGACTACCTTCCATAATGACAAGGCTACCATCCATTGGTTAACAAAAATCTCGACAACAGACTACTTTCCATAATGACAAGGCTACCATCCCTTTGAATAACAAAAATATCGACAACACACTACCTTCCATAATGTCAAGGCTACCATCCATTGTAGTAACAAAAATCTCGACAACAAACTACCTTCCATAATGACAAGGCTACCATCCATTGGAGTGACAGAAATCACAACAACAAACTACCTTCCATAATGACAAGGCTACCATCCATTACCGTTACAAAAATCTCGACAAGAGATTACCTTCCATAATGACAAGGCTACCATCCATTGTAGTAACAAAGATATCGACAACATACTACCTTCTATAATGACAAGGCTACCAACCATTGGAGTAACAAAAATCACGGCAACAGACCACCTTCCATAATGACAAGGCTACCATCCATTGGAATAACAAAAATCTCAATAACAGACTACCTTCCATAATGACAAGGGTACCATCCATTGGAGTAACAACAATATCCACAAGAGACAACCTTCCATAATGACAAGGCTACCATCCATTGTAGTAAAAAAAATCTCGGCAACAGACTACCTTCCATAATGACAAGGCTACCACCTACTGGAGTAACAAAAATATCGAAAACATACTACCTTCCATAAGGACTAGGATTTCATCAATTCGAGTAACAAAGATATCTACAACGGACTACCTTTCATAATGACAAGGATACCATCCATTGGAATAACAAAAATCTCGATTACAGACTACCTTCCATAATGACAAGGATACCATCCATTGGAGTAACCAAAATCTCGACAACAGACTACCTTGCATAATGAAAAGGGTACCATCATTGGAGTAAAAAAATTATCCACAAGAGACTACCTTCCATAATAACAAGGCTACAATCCATTGGAGTATAAAAAATCTCGACAATAGACTACCTTCCATAATGACAAGGCTACCATCAATTGGAGTAACAAAAATTTCGACAATAGACTACCTTCCATAATGACTTGGCTACCATCCATCGGAGTAACAAATATATCGACAACAGACTACCTTAAATAACGACAAGGCTACAATCTGTTGTAATTACAAAAATCTCGACAACAAAATACCTTCCATAATGACAAGGCTACCATCCATTGTAGTAACAAAAATCACGACAATAGTCTATGTTCCATAATCACAAGGCTATCGTCCATTAGAGTAACAAAAATCTCGACAATTGACTACATTCCATAATGACAAGGCTACCATCCATTGGAGTAACAAAGATATCGACAACATACTACCTTCCATAATAACAAAGCTACCATCCATTGGTTAACAAAAATCTCGACAACAGACTACTTTCCATAATGACAAGGCTACCATCCATTTGAATAACAAAAATATCGACAACACACTACCTTCCATAATGTCAAGGCTACCATCCATTGGAGTAACAAAAACCTCGACAACAAACTACCTTCCATAATGACTAGGCTACCATCCATTTGAGTAACAAAGATAATGACAATAGACTACCTTCCATAACGACATGGCTACAATCCATTGTAGTAACAAAAATCTCGACAACAGACTACATTCCATAATGACAAGGATACCATCCATTTGAGTAACAAAGATATCGACAACATACTACCTTCCATAATGACAATGCTACCATTCATTGGAGTAACAAAAATCACGACAACAGACTACATTCCATAATGACAAGGCTACCATCCATTGGAATAACAAAAATCTCGACAACAGACTACCTTCCATAATGACAAGGCTACCATCCATTGTAGTAACAAAAATCTCGACAACAAACTACCTTCCATAATGACAAGGCTACCATCCATTGGAGTAACAGAAATCACAACAACAAACTACCTTCCATAATGACAAGGCTACCATCCATTGCATTTACAAATATCTTGACAACATAATACCTTCCATAATGACAAGGCTACCATCTATTGGAGTAACAAAAATCACGACAACAGACTACCTTCCATAATGACAAGGCTACCATCCATTGGAATAACAAAAATCTCAATAACATACTACCTTCCATATTGACAAGGCTTTCATCCAATAGAGTAATAAAAATATCGACAATAGACTATCTTCCATAATGACAAGGCTACCATCCATTGGAGTAACAAAAATCTCGACAACAGACTATCTTCCATAATGACACGGGTACCATCCATTGGAGTAACCAAAATATCGAAAAGAGACAACCTTCCATAATGACAAGGCTAACATCCATGGGAGTAACAAAATTATCGACAACAGACTACCTTCAATAATGACAAGGCTACCATCCATTGTAGTAACAAAAATATCGACAACAGACTACCTTCCATAATGACAAGGCTACCATCCATTGTAGTAACAAAAATCTCGACAACAGACTACCTTCCAAATTGACAAGGCTACCACCTATTGGAGTAACAAAAATCTCGACAACAGACTACCTTCCATAATGACTAGGATTTCATCAATTGGAGTAACAAAGATATCTACAACGAACTACCTTTCATAATGACAAGGATACCATCCATTGGAATAACAAAAATCTCGACAACAGACTACCTTCCATAATGACAAGGATACCATCCATTGGAGTAACAAAAATCTCGACAACAGACTACCTTGCATAATGAAAGGGGTACCATCATTGGAGTAACAAAAATATCCACAACAGACTACCTTCTATAATAACAAGGCTACAATCCATTGGAGTATAAAAAATCTCGACAATAGACTACCTTCCATAATGACAAGGCTACCATCAATTGGAGTAACAAAAATCTCGACAACAGACTACCTTCCATAATGACTTGGCTACCATCCATTGTAGTAACAAAATTCACGACAATAGACTATTTTCCATTATCACAAGGCTACCATCCATTGGAGTAACAAAAATCTCGACAACAGACTACCTTCCATAATGACTAGGCTACCATCCATTTGAGTAACAAATATAATGACAACAGACTACCTTCCATAACGACATGGCTACAATCTATTGTAGTAACAAAAATCTCGACAACAGATAACATTCCATAATGACAAGGCTACCATCCATTTGACTAAGAAAGATATCGACAACATACTACCTTCCATAATGACAAGGCTACCATCCATTGGAGTAACAAAAATCACGACAACAGACTACGTTCTATAATGACAAGGCTACCATCCATTGGAATAACAAAAATCTCGACAATAGACTACCTTCCATAATGACAAGGCTACCATCCATTGTAGTAACAAAAATCTCGGCAACAGTCTACCTTCCATAATGACAAGGCTACCATCCATTGGAGTAACAGAAATCACAACAACAAACTAACTTCCATAATGACAAGGCTACCATCCATTGCAGTTACAAAAATCTCGACAAGAGACTACCTTCCATAATGACAAGGCTACCATCCATTGTAGTAACAAAGATATCGACAACATACTACCTTCCATTATGACAAGGCTACCATCCATTGGAGTAACAAAAATCACGACAACAGACTACCTTCCATAATGACAAGGCTACCATCCATTGGAATAACAAAAATCACAATAACAGACTACCTTCCATAATGACAAGGCTTTCATCCAATGGAGTAATAAAAATATCGACAATAGACTATCTTCCATAATGACAAGGCTACCATCCATTGAAGTAACAAAAATCTCGACAACAGACTATCTTCCATAATGATAAGGGTACCATCCATTGGAGTAACAAAAATATCCACAAGAGACAACCTTCCATAATGACAAGGCTAACATCCATGGGAGTAACAAAATTCTCGACAACAGACTACCTTCCATAATGACAAGGCTACCATTCATTGTAGTAACAAAAATATCGACAACATACTACCTTCCATATTGACAAGGCTACCATCCATTGTAGTAACAAAAATCTCGACAACAGACTACCTTCCAAATTGACAAGGCTACCACCTATTGGAGTACCAAAAATCTCAACAACAGACTACCTTCCATAATGACTAGGATTTCATCAATTGGAGTAACAAAGATATCTACAACGAACTACCTTTCAAAATGACAAGGATACCATCAATTGGAATAACAAAAATCTCGACAACAGACTACCTTACATAATGACAAGGATACCATCCATTGGAGTAACAAAAATCTCGACAACAGACTACCTTGCATAATGAAAGGGGTACCATCATTGGAGTAACAAAAATATCCACAAGAGACTACCTTCCATAATAACAAGGCTACAATCCATTGGAGTATAAAAAATCTCGACAATAGACTACCTTCCATAATGGCAAGGCTACCATCAATTGGAGTAACAAAAATCTCGACAACAGACTACCTTCCATAATGACTTGGCTACCATCCATTGTAGTAACAAAATTCACGACAATAGACTATTTTCCATAATCACAAGGCTACCATCCATTGGAGTAACAAAAATATCGACAACATACTACCTTCCATAATGACTAGGCTACCATCCATTTGAGTAACAAATATAATGACAACAGACTACCTTCCATAACGACATGGCTACAATCTATTGTAGTAACAAAAATCTCGACAACAGACTACATTCCATAATGACAAGGCTACCATCCATTTGACTAAGAAAGATATCGACAACATACTACCTTCCATAATGGCAAGGCTACCATCCATTGGAGTAACAAAAATCACGACAACAGACTACGTTCTATAATGACAAGGCTACCATCCATTGGAATAACAAAAATATCGACAACACATTACCTTCCATAATGTCAAGGCTACCATCCATTAGAGTAACAAAAATCTCGACAACAGACTACCTTTAATAATGACAAGGCTAAAATCCATTGGAGTAACAAAGATATCGACAGCATACTACCTTCCATAATGACAAGGCTGCCATCCATTGGAGTAACAAAAATCACGACAATAGACTAACTTTCATAATGACAAGGCTACCATCCATTGGAATAACATAAATATCGATAACACACTACCTTCCATAATGACAAGGCTACCATCCAATAGAGTAACAAAAATCTCGACAATAGACTACCTTCCATAATGACAAGTCTACCATCCATTGGAGTAACAAAAATCTGAACAACATACTACCGTCCTTAATGACAAGTCTACTATCCATTGGAGTAACGAAAGTCACAACGACATACTACCTTCCATAATGACAAGGATACCATCCATTATAATAACAAAAATCTCGACAACAGACTACCTTCCATAATGACAAGGCTACCATCCATTGTTGTAAATAAAATCTCGACAACAGACTACCTTCCATAATGACAAGGCTACCATCCATTGGAGTAATAAAAATCACGACAACATACTACCTTTCAAAATGACAAGGCTACCATCCATTGGAATAACATAAATATCGATAACACAGTACCTTCCATAATGACAAGGCTACAATCTAATGGAGTAACAAAAATCTCGACAACACACTACCTTCCATAATGACAAGACTACCATCCATTGTAGTAACAAAAATATCGACAACAGACTACCTTCCATAATGACAAGGCTACCATCCATTAGAGTAACAAAAATCTCGATAACAGACTACCTTTAATAATGACAAGGCTAAAATCCATTGGAGTAACAAAGATATCGACAACATACTACCTTCCATAATGACAAGGCTGCCATCCATTGGAGTAACAAATATCACGACAATAGACTAACTTTCATAATGACAAGGCTACCATCCATTGGAATAAGATAAATATCGATAACACACTACCTTCTATAATGACAAGGCTACCATCCAATAGAGTAACAAAAATCTCGACAACAGACTACCTTCCATAATGACAAGTCTAACATCCTTTGGAGTAACAAAAATCTGAACAACATACTACCGTCCTTAATGACAAGTCTACTATCCATTGGAGTAACAGAAATCACAATGACAGACTACCTTCCATAATGACAAGGCTACCATCCATTACAATAATAAAAATCTCGACAACAGACTACCTTCCATAATGACAAGGCTAACATCCATTATTGTAACAAAAATCTGGACAACAGACTACCTTTCATAATGACAAGGCTACCATCCATTGGAGTAATAAAAATCACGACAACATACTACCTTTCATAATGACAAGGCTACCATCCATTGGAATAACATAAATATCGATAAAGCAGTACCTTCCATAATGACAAGGCTACAATCAAATGGAGTAACAAAAATCTCGACAACACACTACCTTCCATAGTGACAATGCTACCATCCATTGTAGTAACAAAAATCTCGACAACAGACTACCTTCCATAATGACAAGGCTACCATCCATTGGAGTAACAAAAATATCGACAACACACTTCCTGCCATAATGACAAGGCTACCATCCCTTAGAATAACAACAATATCGATAACACACTACCTTCTATAATGACAAGGCTACCATCCCTTAGAGTAACAAAAATCTCGACAACAGACTACCTTCCATAATGACAAGGCTACCATCCATTGGAGTAACGAAGATATCAACAACATACTACCTTCGATAATGACAAAGCTACCTTCCATTGGAGTAACAAAAATCACGAAAACAGACTACCTTCGATAATGACAAGGCTACCATCCATTGGAGTAACAAAAATCTCCACAACAGACTACCTTCCATAATGACAAGGTTACCATCCATTGGAATAACAAAAATATCGACAACACACTACCATCCATAACGTCAAGGCCACCATCCATTAGAGTAACAAAAATCTCGACAACAGACTACCTTTAATAATGACAAGGCTAAAATCCATTGGAGTAACAAAGATATCGACAACATACTACCTTCCATAATGACAAGGCTGCCATCCATTGGAGTAACAAAAATCACGACAATAGACTAACTTTCATAATGACAAGGCTACCATCCATTGGAATAAGATAAATTTCGATAACACACTACCTTCCATAATGACAAGGCTACCATCCAATAGAGTAACAAAAATCTCGACAATAGACTACCTTCCATAATGACAAGGCTACCATCCATTGGAATAACAAAAATATCGACAACACATTACCTTCCATAATGTCAAGGCTACCATCCATTAGAGTAACAAAAATCTCGACAACAGACTACCTTTAATAATGACAAGGCTAAAATCCATTGGAGTAACAAAGATATCGACAGCATACTACCTTCCATAATGACAAGGCTGCCATCCATTGGAGTAACAAAAATCACGACAATAGACTAACTTTCATAATGATAAGGCTACCATCCATTGGAATAACATAAATATCGATAACACACTACCTTCCATAATGATAAGGCTACCATCCAATAGAGTAACAAAAATCTCGACAATAGACTACCTTCCATAATGACAAGGCTACCATCCATTGGAATACAAAAATATCGACAACACATTACCTTCCATAATGTCAAGGCTACCATCCATTAGAGTAACAAAAATCTCGACAACAGACTACCTTTAATAATGACAAGGCTAAAATCCATTGGAGTAACAAAGATATCGACAACATACTACCTTCCATAATGACAAGGCTGCCATCCATTGGAGTAACAAAAATCATGACAATAGACTAACTTTCATAATGACAAGGCTACCATCCATTGGAATAACATAAATATCGATAACACACTACCTTCCATAATGACAAGGCTACCATCCAATAGAGTAACAAAAATCTCGACAATAGACTACCTTCCATAATGACAAGTCTACCATCCATTGGAGTAACAAAAATCTGAACAACATACTACCGTCCTTAATGACAAGTCTACTATCCATTGGAGTAACGGAAGTCACAACGACATACTACCTTTCATAATGACAAGGCTACCATCCATTACAATAACAAAAATCTCGACAACAGACTACCTTCCATAATGACAAGGCTACCATCCATTGTTGTAAATAAAAATCACGACAACATACTACCTTTCAAAATGACAAGGCTACCATCCATTGGAATAACATAAATATCGATAACACAGTACCTTCCATAATGACAAGGCTACAATCTAATGGAGTAACAAAAATCTCGACAACACACTACCTTCCATAATGACAAGACTACCATCCATTGTAGTAACAAAAATATGGACAACAAACTACCTTCCATAATGACAAGGCTACCATCCATTAGAGTAACAAAAATCTCGATAACAGACTACCTTTAATAATGACAAGGCTAAAATCCATTGGAGTAACAAAGATATCGACAACATACTACCTTCCATAATGACAAGGCTGCCATCCATTGGAGTAACAAAAATCACGACAATAGACTAACTTTCATAATGACAAGGCTACCATCCATTGGAATTACATAAATATCGATAACACACTACCTTCCATAATGACAAGGCTACCATCCAATAGTGTAACAAAAATCTCGACAACAGACTACCTTCCATAATGACAAGTCTAACATCCTTTGGAGTAACAAAAATCTGAACAACATAATACCGTCCTTAATGACAAGTCTACTATCCATTGGAGTAACATAAATCACAACGACAGACTACCTTCCATAATGACAAGGCTACCATCCATTACAATAACAAAAATCTCGACAACAGACTACCTTCCATAATGACAAGGCTACCATCCATTATTGTAACAAAAATCTGGACAACAGACTACCTTTCATAATGACAAGGCTACCATCCATTGGAGTAATAAAAATCACGACAACATACTACCTTTCATAATGACAAGGCTACCATCCATTGGAATAACATAAATATCGATAACACAGTACCTTCCATAATGACAAGGCTACAATCAAAAGGAGTAACAAAAATCTCGACAACACACTACCTTCCATAGTGACAAGGCTACCATCCATTGTAGTAACAAAAATCTCGACAACAGACTACCTTCCATAATGACAAGGCTACCATCCATTGGAGTAACAAAAATATCGACAACACACTTCCTTCCATAATGACAAGGCTACCATCCCTTAGAATAACAAAAATATCGATAACACACTACCTTCCATAATGACAAGGCTACCATCCCTCTTAGAGTAACAAAAATCTCGACAACAGACTACCTTCCATAATGACAAGGCTACCATCCATTGGAGTAACGAAGATATCGACAACATACTACCTTCCATAATGACAAAGCTACCATCCATTGGAGTAACAAAAATCACGAAAACAGACTACCTTCTATAATGACAAGGCTACCATCCATTGGAGTAACAAAAATCTCGACAACAGACTACCTTCCATAATGACAAGGCTACCATCCATTGGAATAACAAAAATATCGACAACATATTACCTTCCATAATGTCAAGGCTACCATCCATTAGAGTAACAAAAATCTCGACAACAGACTACCTTTAATAATGACAAGGCTAAAATCCATTGGAGTAACAAAGATATTGACAACATACTACCTTCCATAATGACAAGGCTGCCATCCATTGGAGTAACAAAAATCACGACAATAGACTAACTTTCATAATGACAAGGGTACCATCCATTGGAGTAACATAAATATCGATAAAACACTACCTTCCATAATGACAAGGCTACCATCCAATAGAGTAACAAAAATCTCGACAATAGACTACCTTCCATAATGACAAGTCTACCATCAATTGGAGTAACAAAAATCTGAACAACATACTACCGTCCTTAATGACAAGTCTACTATCCATTGGAGTAACGGAAATCACAATGACATACTACCTTCCATAATGACAAGGCTACCATCCATTACAATAACAAAAATCTCGACAACAGACTACCTTCCATAATGACAAGGCTACCATCCATTGTTGTAAATAAAATCTGGACAACAGACTACCTTCCATAATGACAAGGCTACCATCCATTGGAGTAATAAAAATCACGACAACATACTACCTTTCAAAATGACAAGGCTACCATCCATTGGAAAACATAAATATCGATAACACAGTACCTTCCATAATGACAAGGCTACAATCTAATGGAGTAACAAAAATCTCGACAACACACTACCTTCCATAATGACAAGACTACCATCCATTGTAGTAACAAAAATCTCGACAACAGACTACCTTCCATAATGACAAGGCTACCATCCATTAGAGTAACAAAAATCTCGATAACAGACTACCTTTAATAATGACAAGGCTAAAATCCATTGGAGTAACAAAGATATCGACAACATACTACCTTCCATAATGACAAGGCTTCCATCCATTGGAGTAACAAAAATCACGACAATAGACTAACTTTCATAATGACAAGGCTACCATCCATTGGAATAACATAAATATCGATAACACACTACCTTCCATAATGACAAGGCTACCATCCAATAGAGTAACAAAAATCTCGACAACAGACTACCTTCCATAATGACAAGTCTACCATCCATTGGAGTAACAAAAATCTGAACAACATACTACCGTTCTTAATGACAAGTCTACTATCCATTGGAGTAACAGAAATCACAACGATAGACTACCTTCCATAATGACAAGGCTACCATCCATTACAATAACAAAAATCTCGACAACAGACTACCTTCCATAATGACAAGGCTACCATCCATTGTTGTAACAAAAATCTGGACAACAAACTACCTTTCATAATGACAAGGATACCATCCATTGGAGTAACAGAAATCACAACAACAAACTACCTTCCATAATGACAAGGCTACAATCCATTGCAGTTACCAAAATCTCGACAAGAGACTACCTTCCATAATGACAAGGCTACCATCCATTGTAGTATCAAAGATATCGACAACATACTACCTTCCATAATGACAAGGCTACCATCCATTGGAGTAACAAAAATCACGACAACAGACTACCTTCCATAATGACAAGGCTACCATCCATTAGAATAACAAAAATCTCGACAACAGACTACCTTCCATAATGTCAAGGCTACCATCCATTAGAGTAACAAAAATCTCGACAACAGACTACCTTTAATAATGACAAGGCTAAAATCCATTGGAGTAACAAAGATATCGACAACATACTACCTTTCATAATGACAAGGCTGCCATCCATTCGAGTAACAAAAATCACGACAATAGACTAACTTTCATAATGACAAGGCTACCATCCATTGGAATAACATAAATATCGATAACACACTACCTTCCATAATGACATAGCTACCATCCAATAGAGTAACAAAAATCTCGACAACAGACTACCTTCCATAATGACAAGTCTACCATCCATTGGAGTAACAAAAATCTGAACAACATCCTACCGTCCTTAATGACAAGTCTACTATCCATTGGAGTAACAGAAATCACAACGACAGACTACCTTCCATAATGACAGGGCTACCATCCATTACAATAACAAAAATCTCGACAACAGACTACCTTCCAAAATGACAAGGCTACCATCCATTGTTGTAACAAAAATATGAACAACATACTACCGTCCTTAATGACAAGTCTACTATTCATTGGAGTAACAGAAATCACAACGACAAACTACCTTCCATAATGACAAGGCTACCATCCATTGCAGTTACAAAAATCTCGACAACAGACTACCTTCCATAATGACAAGGCTACCATCCATTATTGTAACAAAAATCTGGACAACAGACTACCTTTCATAATGACAAGGCTACCATCCATTGGAGTAATAAAAATCACGACAACATACTACCTTTCATAATGACAAGGCTACCATCCATTGGAATAACATAAATATCGATAACACAGTACCTTCCATAATGACAAGGCTACAATCAAATGGAGTAACAAAAATCTCGACAACACACTACCTTCCATAGTGACAAGGCTACCATCCATTGTAGTAACAAAAATCTCGACAACAGACTACCTTCCATAATGACAAGGCTACCATCCATTGGAGTAACAAAAATATCGACAACACACTTCCTTCGATAATGACAAGGCTACCATCCCTTAGAATAACAAAAATATCGATAACACACTACCTTCCATAATGACAAAGCTACCATCCCTTAGAGTAACAAAAATCTCGACAACAGACTACCTTCCATAATGACAAGGCTACCATCCATTGGAGTAACGAAGATATCGACAACATACTACCTTCCATAATGACAAAGCTACCATCCATTGGAGTAACAAAAATCACGAAAACAGACTACCTTCTATAATGACAAGGCTACCATCCATTGGAGTAACAAACATCTCGACAACAGACTACATTCCATAATGACAAGGCTACCATCCATTGGAATAACAAAAATATCGACAACACATTACCTTCCATAATGTCAAGGCTACCATCCATTAGAGTAACAAAAATCTCGACAACAGACTACCTTTAATAATGACAAGGCTAAAATCCATTGGAGTAACAAAGATATCGACAACATACTACCTTCCATAATGACAAGGCTGCCATCCATTCGAGTAACAAAAATCACGACAATAGACTAACTTTCATAATGACAAGGCTACCATCCATTGGAATAACATAAATATCGATAACACACTACCTTCCATAATGACAAGTCTACCATCCAATAGAGTAACAAAAATCTCGACAACAGACTACCTTCCATAATGACAAGTCTACCATCCATTGGAGTAACAAAAATCTGAACAACATCCTACCGTCCTTAATGACAAGTCTACTATCCATTGGAGTAACAGAAATCACAACGACAGACTACCTTCCATAATGACAAGGCTACCATCCATTACAATAACAAAAATCTCGACAACAGACTACCTTCCATAATGACAAGGCTACCATCCATTGTTGTAACAAAAATATGAACAACATACTACCGTCCTTAATGACAAGTCTACTATTCATTGGAGTAACAGAAATCACAACGACAAACTACCTTCCATAATGACAAGGCTACCATCCATTGCAGTTACAAAAATCTCGACAACAGACTACTTTCCATAATGACAAGGCTACCATCCATTATTGTAACAAAAATCTGGACAACAGACTACCTTTCATAATGACAAGGCTACCATCCATTGGAGTAATAAAAATCACGACAACATACTACCTTTCATAATGACAAGGCTACCATCCATTGGAATAACATAAATATCGATAACACAGTACCTTCCATAATGACAAGGCTACAATCAAATGGAGTAACAAAAATCACGACAACACACTACCTTCCATAGTGACAAGGCTACCATCCATTGTAGTAACAAAAATCTCGACAACAGACTACCTTCCATAATGATAAGGCTACCATCCATTGGAGTAACAAAAATATCGACAACACACTTCCTTCCATAATGACAAGGCTACCATCCCTTAGAATAACAAAAATATCGATAACACACTACCTTCCATAATGACAAGTCTACCATCCCTTAGAGTAACAAAAATCTCGACAACAGACTACCTTCCATAATGACAAGGCTACCATCCATTGGAGTAACGAAGATATCGACAACATACTACCTTCCATAATGACAAAGCTACCATCCATTGGAGTAACAAAAATCACGAAAACAGACTACCTTCTATAATGACAAGGCTACCATCCATTGGAGTAACAAAAATCTCGACAACAGACTACATTCCATAATGACAAGGCTACCATCCATTGGAATAACAAAAATATCGACAACACATTACCTTCCATAATGTCAAGGCTACCATCCATTAGAGTAACAAAAATCTCGACAACAGACTACCTTTAATAATGACAAGGCTAAAATCCATTGGAGTAACAAAGATATCGACAACATACTACCTTCCATAATGACAAGGCTGCCATCCATTGGAGTAACAAAAATCACGACAATAGACTAACTTTCATAATGACAAGGCTACCATCCATTGGAGTAACATAAATATCGATAACACACTACCTTCCATAATGACAAGGCTACCATCCAATAGAGTAACAAAAATATCGACAATAGACTACCTTCCATAATGACAAGTCTACCATCAATTGGAGTAACAAAAATCTGAACAACATACTACCGTCCTTAATGACAAGTCTACTATCCATTGGAGTAACGGAAATCACAACGACATACTACCTTCCATAATGACAAGGCTACCATCCATTACAATAACAAAAATCTCGACAACAGACTACCTTCCATAATGACAAGGCTACCATCCATTGTTGTAAATAAAATCTGGACAACAGACTACCTTCCATAATGACAAGGCTACCATCCATTGGAGTAATAAAAATCACGACAACATACTACCTTTCAAAATGACAAGGCTACCATCCATTGGAAAACATAAATATCGATAACACAGTACCTTCCACAATGACAAGGCTACAATCTAATGGAGTAACAAAAATCTCGACAACACACTACCTTCCATAATGACAAGACTACCATCCATTGTAGTAACAAAAATCTCGACAACAGACTACCTTCCATAATGACAAGGCTACCATCCATTAGAGTAACAAAAATCTCGATAACAGACTACCTTTAATAATGACAAGGCTAAAATCCATTGGAGTAACAAAGATATCGACAACATACTACCTTCCATAATGACAAGGCTTCCATCCATTGGAGTAACAAAAATCACGACAATAGACTAACTTTCATAATGACAAGGCTACCATCCATTGGAATAACATAAATATCGATAACACACTACCTTCCATAATGACAAGGCTACCATCCAATAGAGTAACAAAAATCTCGACAACAGACTACCTTCCATAATGACAAGTCTACCATCCATTGGAGTAACAAAAATCTGAACAACATACTACCGTCCTTAATGACAAGTCTACTATCCATTGGAGTAACAGAAATCACAACGATAGACTACCTTCCATAATGACAAGGCTACCATCCATTACAATAACAAAAATCTCGACAACAGACTACCTTCCATAATGACAAGGCTACCATCCATTATTGTAACAAAAATCTGGACAACAGACTACCTTTCATAATGACAAGGCTACCATCCATTGGAGTAACAGAAATCACAACAACAAACTACCTTCCATAATGACAAGGCTACAATCCATTGCAGTTACAAAAATCTCGACAAGAGACTACCTTCCATAATGACAAGGCTACCATCCATTGTAGTAACAAAGATATCGACAACATACTACCTTCCATAATGACAAGGCTACCATCCATTGGAGTAACAAAAATCACGACAACAGACTACCTTCCATAATGACAAGGCTACCATCCATTAGAATAACAAAAATCATGACAACAGACTACCTTCCATAATGTCAAGGCTACCATCCATTAGAGTAACAAAAATCTCGACAACAGACTACCTTTAATAATGACAAGGCTAAAATCCATTGGAGTAACAAAGATATCGACAACATACTACCTTCCATAATGACAAGGCTGCCATCCATTCGAGTAACAAAAATCACGACAATAGACTAACTTTCATAATGACAAGGCTACCATCCATTGGAATAACATAAATATCGATAACACACTACCTTCCATAATGACAAGGCTACCATCCAATAGAGTAACAAAAATCTCGACAACAGACTACCTTCCATAATGACAAGTCTACCATCCATTGGAGTAACAAAAATCTGAACAACATCCTATTGTCCTTAATGACAAGTCTACTATCCATTGGAGTAACAGAAATCACAACGACAGACTACCTTCCATAATGACAAGGCTACCATCCATTACAATAACAAAAATCTCGACAACAGACTACCTTCCATAATGACAAGGCTACCATCCATTGTTGTAACAAAAATCTGAACAACATACTACTGTCCTTAATGACAAGTCTACTATTCATTGGAGTAACAGAAATCACAACGACAAACTACCTTCCATAATGACAAGGCTACCATCCATTGCAGTTACAAAAATTTCGACAACAGACTACCTTCCATAATGACAAGGCTACCATCCATTATTGTAACAAAAATCTGGACAACAGACTACCTTTCATAATGACAAGGCTACCATCCATTGGAGTAATAAAAATCACGACAACATACTACCTTTCATAATGACAAGGCTACCATCCATTGGAATAACATAAATATCGATAACACAGTACCTTCCATAATGACAAGGCTACAATCAAATGGAGTAACAAAAATCTCGACAACACACTACCTTCCATAGTGACAAGGCTACCATCCATTGTAGTAACAAAAATCTCGACAACAGACTACCTTCCATAATGACAAGGCTACCATCCATTGGAGTAACAAAAATATCGACAACACACTTCCTTCCATAATGACAAGGCTACCATCCCTTAGAATAACAAAAATATCGATAACACACTACCTTCCATAATGACAAGGCTACCATCCCTTAGAGTAACAAAAATCACGACAACAGACTACCTTCCATAATGACAAGGCTACCATCCATTGGAGTAACGAAGATAACGACAACATACTACCTTCCATAATGACAAAGCTACCATCCATTGGAGTAACAAAAATCACGAAAACAGACTACCTTCTAAAATGGCAAGGCTACCATCCATTGGAGTAACAAAAATCTCGACAACAGACTACATTCCATAATGACAAGGCTACCATCCATTGGAATAACAAAAATATCGACAACACATTACCTTCCATAATGTCAAGGCTACCATCCATTAGAGTAACAAAAATCTCGACAACAAACTACCTTTAATAATGACAAGGCTAAAATCTATTGGAGTAACAAAGATATCGACAACATACTACCTTCCATAATGACAAGGCTGCCATCCATTCGAGTAACAAAAATCACGACAATAGACTAATTTTCATAATGACAAGGCTACCATCCATTGGAATAACATAAATATCCATAACAAACTACCTTCCATAATGACAAGGCTACCATCCAATAGAGTAACAAAAATCTCGACAACAGACTACCTTCCATAATGACAAGTCTACCATCCATTGGAGTAACAAAAATCTGAACAACATCCTACCGTCCTTAATGACAAGTCTACTATCCATTGGAGTAACAGAAATCACAACGACAGACTACCTTCCATAATGACAAGGCTACCATCCATTACAATAACAAAAATCTCGACAACAGACTACCTTCCATAATGACAAGGCTACCATCCATTGTTGTAAATAAAATCTGGACAACAGACTACCTTCCATAATGACAAGGCTACCATCCATTGGAGTAATAAAAATCACGACAACATACTACCTTTCAAAATGACAAGGCTACCATCCATTGGAAAACATAAATATCGATAACACAGTACCTTCCATAATGACAAGGCTACAATCTAATGGAGTAACAAAAATCTCGACAACACACTACCTTCCATAATGACAAGACTACCATCCATTGTAGTAACAAAAATCTCGACAACAGACTACCTTCCATAATGACAAGGCTACCATCCATTAGAGTAACAAAAATATCGATAACAGACTACCTTTAATAATGACAAGGCTAAAATCCATTGGAGTAACAAAGATATCGACAACATACTACCTTCCATAATGACAAGGCTTCCATCCATTGGAGTAACAAAAATCACGACAATAGACTAACTTTCATAATGACAAGGCTACCATCCATTGGAATAACATAAATATCGATAACACACTACCTTCCATAATGACAAGGCTACCATCCAATAGAGTAACAAAAATCTCGACAACAGACTACCTTCCATAATGACAAGTCTACCATCCATTGGAGTAACAAAAATCTGAACAACATACTACCGTCCTTAATGACAAGTCTACTATCCATTGGAGTAACAGAAATCACAACGATAGACTACCTTCCATAATGACAAGGCTACCATCCATTACAATAACAAAAATCTCGACAACAGACTACCTTCCATAATGACAAGGCTACCATCCATTGTTGTAACAAAAATCTGGACAACAGACTACCTTTCATAATGACAACGCTACCATCCATTGGAGTAACAGAAATCACAACAACAAACTACCTTCCATAATGACAAGGCTACAATCCATTGCAGTTACAAAAATCTCGACCAGAGACTACCTTCCATAATGACAAGGCTACCATCCATTGTAGTAACAAAGATATCGACAACATACTACCTTCCATAATGACAAGGCTACCATCCATTGGAGTAACAAAAATCACGACAACAGACTACCTTCCATAATGACAAGGCTACCATCCATTAGAATAACAAAAATCTCGACAACAGACTACCTTCCATAATGTCAAGGCTACCATCCATTAGAGTAACAAAAATCTCGACAACAGACTACCTTTAATAATGACAAGGCTAAAATCCATTGGAGTAACAAAGATATCGACAACATACTACCTTCCATAATGACAAGGCTGCCATCCATTCGAGTAACAAAAATCACGACAATAGACTAACTTTCATAATGACAAGGCTACCATCCATTGGAATAACATAAATATCCATAACAAACTACCTTCCATAATGACAAGGCTACCATCCAATAGAGTAACAAAAATCTCGACAACAGACTACCTTCCATAATGACAAGTCTACCATCCATTGGAGTAACAAAAATCTGAACAACATCCTACCGTCCTTAATGACAAGTCTACTATCCATTGGAGTAACAGAAATCACAACGACAGACTACCTTCCATAATGACAAGGCTACCATCCATTACAATAACAAAAATCTCGACAACAGACTACCTTCCATAATGACAAGGCTACCATCCATTGTTGTAACAAAAATCTGGACAACAGACTACCTTTCATAATGACAACGCTACCATCCATTGGAGTAACAGAAATCACAACAACAAACTACCTTCCATAATGACAAGGCTACAATCCATTGCAGTTACAAAAATCTCGACCAGAGACTACCTTCCATAATGACAAGGCTACCATCCATTGTAGTAACAAAGATATCGACAACATACTACCTTCCATAATGACAAGGCTACCATCCATTGGAGTAACAAAAATCACGACAACAGACTACCTTCCATAATGACAAGGCTACCATCCATTAGAATAACAAAAATCTCGACAACAGACTACCTTCCATAATGTCAAGGCTACCATCCATTAGAGTAACAAAAATCTCGATAACAGAATACCTTTAATAATGACAAGGCTAAAATCCATTGGAGTAACAAAGATATCGACAACATACTACCTTCCATAATGACAAGGCTGCCATCCATTCGAGTAACAAAAATCAGGACAATAGACTAACTTTCATAATGACAAGGCTACCATCCATTGGAATAACATAAATATCGATAACACACTACCTTCCATAATGACAAGGCTACCATCCAATAGAGTAACAAAAATCTCGACAACAGACTACCTTCCATAATGACAAGTCTACCATCCATTGGAGTAACAAAAATCTGAACAACATCCTACCGTCCTTAATGACAAGTCTAGTATCCATTGGAGTAACAGAAATCACAACGACAGACTACCTTCCATAATGACAAGGCTACCATCCATTACAATAACAAAAATCTCGACAACAGACTACCTTCCATAATGACAAGGCTACCATCCATTGTTGTAACAAAAATCTGGACAACAGACTACCTTTCATAATGACAAGGCTACCATCCATTGGAGTAACAGAAATCACAATAACAAACTACCTTCCATAATGACAAGGCTACAATCCATTGCAGTTACAAAAATCTCGACAAGAGACTACTTTCCATAATGACAAGGCTACCATCCATTGGAGTAACAAAAATCACGACAACAGACTACCTTCCATAATGACAAGGCTACCATCCATTGGAATAACAAAAATATCGACAACACATTACCTTCCATAATGTCAAGGCTACCATCCATTAGAGTAACAAAAATCTAGACAACAGACTACCTTTCATAATGACAAGGCTACCATCCATTGGAGTAACAAAGATATCGACAACATACTACCTTCCATAATGACAAGTCTGCCATTCATTGGAGTAACAAAAATCACGACAATAGACTAACTTTCATAATGACAAGGCTACCATCCATTGGAATAACATAAATATCGATAACACACTACCTTCCATAATGACAAGGCTACCATCCAATAGAGTAACAAAAATCTCGACAATAGACTACATTCGATAATGACAAGTCTACCATCCATTGGAGTAACAAAAACCTGAACAACATACTACCGTCCTTAATGACAAGTTTACGATCCATTGGAGTAACAGAAATCACAACGACAGACTACCTTCCATAATGACAAGGCTACCATCCATTGTTGTAACAAAAATATGGACAACAGACTACCTTCCATAATGACAAGGCTACCATCCATTGGAGTAATAAAAATCACGACAACATACTACCTTTCAAAATGTTAAGGCTACCATCCATTGGAATAACATAAATATCGATAACACAGTACCTTCAATAATGACAAGGCTACAATATAATGGAGTAACAAAAATATCTACAACACACTACCTTCCATAATGACAAGGCTACCATCCATTGTAGTAACAAAAATCTGGACAACGGACTACCTTCCATAATGACAAGGCTACCATCCATTAGAGTAACAAAAATCTCGATAGCAGACTACCTTTTATAATGACAAGGCTAAAATCCATTGGAGTAACAAAGATATCGACAACATACTACCTTCCATAATGACAAGGCTACCATCCATTGGAGTAACAAAAATCACGACAATAGACTAACTTTCATAATGATAAGGCTACCATCCATTGGAATAACATAAATATAGATAACACACTACCTTCCATAATGACAAGGCTACCATCCAATAGAGTAACAAAAATCTCGACAATAGACTACCTTCCATAATGAAAAGGCTACCATCCATTGGAGTAACGAAGATATCGACAACATACTACCTTCCATAATGACAAAGCTACCATCCATTGGAGTAACAAAAATCACGAAAACAGACTACCTTCTATAATGACAAGGCTACCATCCATTGGAGTAACAAAAATCTCGACAACAGACTACCTTCCATAATGACAAGGCTACCATCCATTGGAATAACAAAAATATCGACAACACACTACCATCCATAATGTCAAGGGCACCATCCATTAGAGTAACAAAAATCTCGACAACAAACTACCTTTAATAATGACAAGGCTAAAATCCATTGGAGTAACAAAGATATCGACAACATACTACCTTCCATAATGACTAGTCTGCCATTCATTTGAGTAACAAAAATCACGAAAATAGACTAACTTTCACAATGACAAGGCTACCATCCATTGGAATAACATAAATATCCATAACACACTACCTTCCATATTGACAAGGCTACCATCCAATAGAGTAACAAAAATCTCGACAATAGAAACCTTCGATAATGACAAGTCTACCATCCATTGGAGTAACAAAAACCTGAACAACATACTACTGTCCTTAATGACAAGTCTACTATCCATTGGAGTAACAGAAATAACAACGACAAACTACCTTCCATAATGACAAGGCTACTATCCATTACAATAACAAAAAACTCGACAACAGACTACCTTCCATAATGAAAAGGCTACCATCCATTGTTGTAACAAAAATCTCGACAATAGACTACCTTCCATAATGACAAGGCTACCATCCATTGGAGTAATAAAAATCACGACAACATACTACTTTTCATAATGACAAGGCTACCATGAATTGGAATAACATAAATATCGATAACTCAGTACCTTCCATAATGACAAGGCTACGATTTAATGGAGTAACAAAAATCTTGACAACACACTACCTTCCATAATGAGAAGGCTACCATCCATTGTAGTAACAAAAATCTCGACAACAGACTACCTTCCATAATGACAAGGCTACCATCCATTAGAGTAACAAAAATATCGACAACACACTACCTTCCATAATGAAAAGGCTACCATCCCTTAGAATAACAAAAATATCGATAATACACTACCTTCCATAATGACAAGGCTACCATCCCTTAGAGTAACAAAAATCTCGACAACAAACTACCTTCCATAATACCAAGGATACCATCCATTGGAGTAACGAAGCTATCGACAACATACTACCTTCCATAATGACAAAGCTACCATCCATTGGAGTAACAAAAATCACGAAAACAGACTACCTTCTATAATGACAAGGCTACCATCCATTGGAGTAACAAAAATCTCCACAACAGACTACCTTCCATAATGACAAGGCTACCATCCATTGGAATAACAAAAATATCGACAACACACTACCATCCATAATGTCAAGGCCACCATCCATTAGAGTAACAAAAATCTCGACAACAAACTACCTTTAATAATGACAAGGCTAAAATCCATTGGAGTAACAAAGATATCGACAACATACTACCTTCCATAATGACTAGTCTGCCATTCATTTGAGTAACAAAAATCACGAAAATAGACTAACTTTCACAATGACAAGGCTACCATCCATTGGAATAACATAAATATCCATAACACACTACCTTCCATATTGACAAGGCTACCATCCAATAGAGTAACAAAAATCTCGACAATAGAAACCTTCGATAATGACAAGTCTACCATCCATTGGAGTAACAAAAACCTGAACAACATACTACTGTCCTTAATGACAAGTCTACTATCCATTGGAGTAACAGAAATAACAACGACAAACTACCTTCCATAATGACAAGGCTACTATCCATTACAATAACAAAAAACTCGACAACAGACTACCTTCCATAATGAAAAGGCTACCATCCATTGTTGTAACAAAAATCTCGACAATAGACTACCTTCCATAATGACAAGGCTACCATCCATTGGAGTAATAAAAATCACGACAACATACTACTTTTCATAATGACAAGGCTACCATGAATTGGAATAACATAAATATCGATAACTCAGTACCTTCCATAATGACAAGGCTACGATTTAATGGAGTAACAAAAATCTTGACAACACACTACCTTCCATAATGAGAAGGCTACCATCCATTGTAGTAACAAAAATCTCGACAACAGACTACCTTCCATAATGACAAGGCTACCATCCATTAGAGTAACAAAAATATCGACAACACACTACCTTCCATAATGAAAAGGCTACCATCCCTTAGAATAACAAAAATATCGATAATACACTACCTTCCATAATGACAAGGCTACCATCCCTTAGAGTAACAAAAATCTCGACAACAAACTACCTTCCATAATACCAAGGATACCATCCATTGGAGTAACGAAGCTATCGACAACATACTACCTTCCATAATGACAAAGCTACCATCCATTGGAGTAACAAAAATCACGAAAACAGACTACCTTCTATAATGACAAGGCTACCATCCATTGGAGTAACAAAAATCTCCACAACAGACTACCTTCCATAATGACAAGGCTACCATCCATTGGAATAACAAAAATATCGACAACACACTACCATCCATAATGTCAAGGCCACCATCCATTAGAGTAACAAAAATCTCGACAACAAACTACCTTTAATAATGACAAGGCTAAAATCCATTGGAGTAACAAAGATATCGACAACATACTACCTTCCATAATGACTAGTCTGCCATTCATTTGAGTAACAAAAATCACGAAAATAGACTAACTTTCACAATGACAAGGCTACCATCCATTGGAATAACATAAATATCCATAACACACTACCTTCCATATTGACAAGGCTACCATCCAATAGAGTAACAAAAATCTCGACAATAGAAACCTTCGATAATGACAAGTCTACCATCCATTGGAGTAACAAAAACCTGAACAACATACTACTGTCCTTAATGACAAGTCTACTATCCATTGGAGTAACAGAAATAACAACGACAAACTACCTTCCATAATGACAAGGCTACTATCCATTACAATAACAAAAAACTCGACAACAGACTACCTTCCATAATGAAAAGGCTACCATCCATTGTTGTAACAAAAATCTCGACAATAGACTACCTTCCATAATGACAAGGCTACCATCCATTGGAGTAATAAAAATCACGACAACATACTACTTTTCATAATGACAAGGCTACCATGAATTGGAATAACATAAATATCGATAACTCAGTACCTTCCATAATGACAAGGCTACGATTTAATGGAGTAACAAAAATCTTGACAACACACTACCTTCCATAATGAGAAGGCTACCATCCATTGTAGTAACAAAAATCTCGACAACAGACTACCTTCCATAATGACAAGGCTACCATCCATTAGAGTAACAAAAATATCGACAACACACTACCTTCCATAATGAAAAGGCTACCATCCCTTAGAATAACAAAAATATCGATAATACACTACCTTCCATAATGACAAGGCTACCATCCCTTAGAGTAACAAAAATCTCGACAACAAACTACCTTCCATAATACCAAGGATACCATCCATTGGAGTAACGAAGCTATCGACAACATACTACCTTCCATAATGACAAAGCTACCATCCATTGGAGTAACAAAAATCACGAAAACAGACTACCTTCTATAATGACAAGGCTACCATCCATTGGAGTAACAAAAATCTCCACAACAGACTACCTTCCATAATGACAAGGCTACCATCCATTGGAATAACAAAAATATCGACAACACACTACCATCCATAATGTCAAGGCCACCATCCATTAGAGTAACAAAAATCTCGACAACAAACTACCTTTAATAATGACAAGGCTAAAATCCATTGGAGTAACAAAGATATCGACAACATACTACCTTCCATAATGACTAGTCTGCCATTCATTTGAGTAACAAAAATCACGAAAATAGACTAACTTTCACAATGACAAGGCTACCATCCATTGGAATAACATAAATATCCATAACACATTACCTTCCATATTGACAAGGCTACCATCCAATAGAGTAACAAAAATCTCGACAATAGAAACCTTCGATAATGACAAGTCTACCATCCATTGGAGTAACAAAAACCTGAACAACATACTACTGTCCTTAATGACAAGTCTACTATCCATTGGAGTAACAGAAATAACAACGACAAACTACCTTCCATAATGACAAGGCTACTATCCATTACAATAACAAAAAACTCGACAACAGACTACCTTCCATAATGAAAAGGCTACCATCCATTGTTGTAACAAAAATCTCGACAATAGACTACCTTCCATAATGACAAGGCTACCATCCATTGGAGTAATAAAAATCACGACAACATACTACTTTTCATAATGACAAGGCTACCATGAATTGGAATAACATAAATATCGATAACTCAGTACCTTCCATAATGACAAGGCTACGATTTAATGGAGTAACAAAAATCTTGACAACACACTACCTTCCATAATGAGAAGGCTACCATCCATTGTAGTAACAAAAATCTCGACAACAGACTACCTTCCATAATGACAAGGCTACCATCCATTAGAGTAACAAAAATATCGACAACACACTACCTTCCATAATGAAAAGGCTACCATCCCTTAGAATAACAAAAATATCGATAACACACTACCTTCCATAATGACAAGGCTACCATCCCTTAGAGTAACAAAAATCTCGACAACAAACTACCTTCCATAATACCAAGGATACCATCCATTGGAGTAACGAAGCTATCGACAACATACTACCTTCCATAATGACAAAGCTACCATCCATTGGAGTAACAAAAATCACGAAAACAGACTACCTTCTATAATGACAAGGCTACCATCCATTGGAGTAACAAAAATCTCCACAACAGACTACCTTCCATAATGACAAGGCTACCATCCATTGGAATAACAAAAATATCGATAACACACTACCATCCATAATGTCAAGGCCACCATCCATTAGAGTAACAAAAATCTCGACAACAAACTACCTTTAATAATGACAAGGCTAAAATCCATTGGAGTAACAAAGATATCGACAACATACTACCTTCCATAATGACAAGTCTTCCATTCGTTGGAGTAACAAAAATCACGACAATAGACTAACTTTCATAATGACAAGGCTACCATCCATTGGAATAACATAAATATTGATAACACACAACCTTCCATAATAAAAAGGCTACCATCCAATAGAGTAACAAAAATCTCGACAATAGACTACATTCGATAGTGATAAGTCTACCATCCATTGGAGTAAGAAAAACCTGAACAACATACTACCGTCCTTAATAACAAGTTTACTATCCATTGGAGTAACAGAAATCACAACGACAGACTACCTTCCATAATGACAAGGCTACCATCCATTACAATAACAAAAATCTCGACAACAGACTACCTTCCATAATGACAAGGCTACCATCCATTGTTGTATCAAAAATCTGGACAACATACTACCTTCCATAATGACAAGGCGACCATCCATTGGAGTAATAAAAATCACGACAACATACTACCTTTCAAAATGATAAGGCTACCATCCAGTGGAATAACATAAATATCGATAACACAGTACCTTCCATAATGATATAGCTACAATCTAATGGAGTAACAAAAATATCGACAACACACTACCTTCCATAATGACAAGGCTACCATCCATTGTAGTAACAAAAATCTGGACAACAGACTACCTTCCATAATGACAAGGCTACCATCCATTAGAGTAACAAAAATCTCGATAACAGACTACCTTTTATAATGACAAGGCTAAAATCCATTGGAGTAACAAAGATATCGACAACATACTACCTTCCATAATGACAAGGCTACCATCCATTGGAGTAACAAAAATCACGACAATAGACTAACTTTCATAATGATAAGGCTACCATCCATTGGAATAACATAAATATAGATAACACACTACCTTCCATAATGACAAGGCTACCATCCAATAGAGTAAAAAAAATCTCGACAATAGACTACCTTCCATAATGAAAAGGCTACCATCCATTGGAGTAACGAAGATATCGACAACATACTACCTTCCATAATGACAAAGCTATCATCCATTGGAGTAACAAAAATCACGAAAATAGACTACCTTCTATAATGACAAGGCTACCATCCATTGGAGTAACAAAAATCTCGACAACAGACTACCTTCCATAATGACAAGGCTACCATCCATTGGAATAACAAAAATATCGACAACACACTACCATCCATAATGTCAAGGCCACCATCCATTAGAGTAACAAAAATCTCGACAACAAACTACCTTTAATAATGACAAGGCTAAAATCCATTGGAGTAACAAAGATATCGACAACATACTACATTCCATAATGACTAGTCTTCCATTCATTGGAGTAACAAAAATCACGACAATAGACTAACTTTCACAATGACAAGGCTACCATCCATTGGAATAACATAAATATCGATAACACACTACCTTCCATATTGACAAGGCTACCATCCAATAGAGTAACAAAAATCTCGACAATAGACTACCTTCGGTAATGACAAGTCTACCATCCATTGGAGTAACAAAAACCTGAACAACATACTACCGTCCTTAATGACAAGTCTACTATCCATTGGAGTAACAGAAATAACAACGACAGACTCCCTTCCATAATGACAAGGCTACTATCCATTACAATAACAAAAATCTCGACAACAGACTACCTTCCATAATGACAAGGCTACCATCCATTGTTGTAACAAAAATCTGGACAACAAACTACCTTCCATAATGACAAGGCTACCATCCTTTGGAGTAATAAAAATCACGACAACATACTACTTTTCATAATGACAAGGCTACCATCCATTGGAATAACATAAATATCGATAACTCAGTACCTTTCATAATGACAAGGCTACAATCTAATGGAGTAACAAAAATCTTGACAACACACTACCTTCCATAATGACAAGGCTACCATCCATTGTAGTAACAAAAATCTCGACAACAGACTACCTTCCGTAATGACAAGGCTACCATCCATTAGAGTAACAAAAATATCGACAACACACTACCTTCCATAATGACAAGGCTACCATCCCTTAGAATAACAAAAATATCGACAACACACTACCTTCCATAATGACAAGGCTACCATCCCTTAGAGTAACAAAAATCTCGACAACAAACTACCTTCCATAATACCAAGGATACCATCCATTGGAGTAACGAAGATTTCGACAACATACTACCTTCCATAATGACAAAGCTACCATCCATTGGAGTAACAAAAATCACGAAAACAGACTACCTTCTATAATGACAAGGCTACCATCCATTGGAGTAACAAAAATCTCCACAACAGACTACCTTCCATAATGACAAGGCTACCATCCATAGGAATAACATAAATATCGATAACACACTACCTTCCATAATGACAAGGCTACCATCCAATAGAGTAACAAAAATCTCGACAATAGACTACCTTCCATAATGATAAGTCTACCATCCATTGGAGTAACAAAAATCTGAACAACATACTACCGTCCTTAATGACAAGTCTAGTATCCATTGGAGTAACAGAAATCACAACGACAGACTACCTTCCATAATGACAAGGCTACCATCCATTACAATAGCAAAAATCTCGACAACAGACTACCTTCCATAATGATAAGTCTACCATCCATTGTTGTAACAAAAATCTTGACAACAAACTACCTTTAATAATGACAAGGCTAAAATCCATTGGAGTAACAAAGATATCGACAACATACTACCTTCCATAATGACAAGTCTGCCATTCACTGGAGTAAAAAAAATCACGACAATAGACTAACTTTCATAATGACAAGGCTACCATCCATTGGAATAACATAAATATCGATAACACACTACCTTCCATAATGACAAGGCTACCATCCAATAGAGTAACAAAAATCTCGACAATAGACTACATTCGATAATGACAAGTCTACCATCCATTGGAGTAACAAAAACCTGAACAACATACTACCGTCCTTAATGACAAATTTACTATCCATTGGAGTAACAGAAATCACAACGACAAACTACCTTCCATAATGACAAGGCTACCATCCATTACAATAACAAAAATCTCGACAACAGACTTCCTTCCATAATGACAAGGCTACCATCCATTGTTGTAACAAAAATCTGGACAACAGACTACCTTCCATAATGACAAGGCTACCATCCATTGGAGTAATAAAAATCACGACAACATACTACCTTTCAAAATGATAAGGCTACCATCCATTGGAATAACATAAATATCGATAACACAATACCTTCCATAATGACAAGGCTACAATCTAATGGAGTAACAAAAATATCGACAACACACTACCTTCCATAATGACAAGGCTACCATCCATTGCAGTAACAAAAATCTCGACAACAGACTACCTTCCATAATGACAAGGCTACCATCCATTAGAGTAACAAAAATCTCGATAACAGACTACCTTTTATAATGACAAGGCTAAAATCCATTGGAGTAACAAAGATATCGACAACATACTACCTTCCATAATGACAAGGCTACCATCCCTTAGAGTAACAAAAATCTCGACAACAAACTACCTTCCATAATACAAAGGATACCATCCATTGGAGTAACGAAGATATCGACAACATACTACCTTCCATAATGACAAAGCTACCATCCATTGGAGTAACAAAAATCACGAAAACAGACTACCTTCTATAATGACAAGGCTACCATCCATTGGAGTAACAAAAATCTCCACAACAGACTACCTTCCATAATGACAAGGCTACCATCCATTGGAATAACATAAATATCGATAACACACTACCTTCCATAATGACAAGGCTACCATCCAATAGAGTAACAAAAATCTCGACAATAGACTACCTTCCATAATGACAAGTCTACCATCCTTTGGAGTAACAAAAATCTGAACAACATACTACCGTCCTTAATGACAAGTCTAGTATCCATTGGAGTAACAGAAATCACAACGACAGACTACCTTCCATAATGACAAGGCTACCATCCATTACAATAGCAAAAATCTCGATAACAGACTACCTTCCATAATGACAAGGCTACCATCCATTGTTGTAACAAAAATCACGAAAACAGACTACCTTCTATAATAACAAGGCTACCATCCATTGGAGTAACAAAAATCTCCACAACAGACTACCTTCCATAATGACAAGGCTACCATCCCTTAGAATAACAAAAATATCGACAACACACTACCTTCCATAATGACAAGGCTACCATCCCTCAGAGTAACAAAAATCTCGACAACAAAATACCTTCCATAATACCAAGGATACCATCCATTGGAGTAACGAAGATATCGACAACATACTACCTTCCATAATGACAAAGCTACCATCCATTGGAGTAACAAAAATCACGAAAACAGACTACCTTCTATAATGACAAGGCTACCATCCATTGGAGTAACAAAAATCTACACAACAGACTACCTTCCATAATGATAGGGCTACCATCCATTGGAATAACAAAAATATCGACAACACACTACCATCCATAATGTCAAGGCCACCATCCATTAGAGTAACAAAAATCTCGACAACAAACTACCTTTAATAATGACAAGGCTAAAATCCATTGGAGTAACAAGGATATCGACAACATACTACCTTCCATAATGACAAGTCTGCCATTCACTGGAGTAACAAAAATCACGACAATAGACTAACTTTCATAATGACAAGGCTACCATCCATTGGAATAACATAAATATCGATAACACACTACCTTCCATAATGACAAGGCTACCATCCAATAGAGTAACAAAAATCTCGACAATAGACTACATTCGATAATGATAAGTCTACCATCCATTGGAGTAACAAAAACCTGAACAACATACTACCATCCTTAATGACAAGTTTACTATCCATTGGAGTAACAGAAATCACAACGACAGACTACCTTCCATAATGACAAGGCTACCATCCATTACAATAACAAAAATCTCGACAACAGACTACCTTCCATAATGACAAGGCTACCATCCATTGTTGTAACAAAAATCTCGACAACAGACTACCTTCCATAATGACAAGGCTACCATCCATTGTTGTAACAAAAATCACGAAAACAGACTACCTTCTATAATAACAAGGCTACCATCCATTGGAGTAACAAAAATCTCCACAACAGACTACCTTCCATAATGACAAGGCTACCATCCCTTAGAATAACAAAAATATCGACAACACACTACCTTCCATAATGACAAGGCTACCATCCCTTAGAGTAACAAAAATCTCGACAACAAAATACCTTCCATAATACCAAGGATACCATCCATTGGAGTAACGAAGATATCGACAACATACTACCTTCCATAATGACAAAGCTACCATCCATTGGAGTAACAAAAATCACGAAAACAGACTACCTTCTATAATGACAAGGCTACCATCCATTGGAGTAACAAAAATCTACACAACAGACTACCTTCCATAATGACAGGGCTACCATCCATTGGAATAACAAAAATATCGACAACACACTACCATCCATAATGTCAAGGCCACCATCCATTAGAGTAACAAAAATCTCGACAACAAACTACCTTTAATAATGACAAGGCTAAAATCCATTGGAGTAACAAAGATATCGACAACATACTACCTTCCATAATGACAAGTCTGCCATTCACTGGAGTAACAAAAATCACGACAATAGACTAACTTTCATAATTACAAGGCTACCATCCATTGGAATAACATAAATATCGATAACACACTACCTTCCATAATGACAAGGCTACCATCCAATAGAGTAACAAAAATCTTGACAATAGACTACATTCGATAATGACAAGTCTAACATCCATTGGAGTAACAAAAACCTGAACAACATACTACCGTCCTTAATGACAAGTTTACTATCCATTGGAGTAACAGAAATCACAACGACAGTCTACCTTCCATAATGACAAGGCTACCATCCATTACAATAACAAAAATCTCGACAACAAACTACCTTCCATAATGACAAGGCTACCATCCATTGTTGTAACAAAAATCTGGACAACAGACTACCTTCCATAATGACAAGGCTACCATCCATTGGAGTAATAAAAATCACGACAACATACTACCTTTCAAAATGATAAGGCTACCATCCATTGGAATAACATAAATATCGATAACACAGTACCTTCCATAATGACAAGGCTACAATCTAATGGAGTAACAAAAATATCGACAACACACTACCTTCCATAATGACAAGGCTACCATCCATTGTAGTAACAAAAATCTCGACAACAGACTACCTTCCATAATGACAAGGCTACCATCCATTAGAGTAACAAAAATCTCGATAACAGACTACCTTTTATAATGACAAGGCTAAAATCCATTGGAGTAACAAAGATATCGACAACATACTACCTTCCATAATGACAAGGCTGCCATCCATTGGAGTAACAAAAATCACGACAATAGACTAACTTTCATAATGACAAGGCTACCATCCATTGGAATAACATAAATATCGATAACACACTACCTTCCATAATGACAAGGCTACCATCCAATAGAGTAACAAAAATCTCGACAATAGACTACCTTCCATAATGACAAGTCTACCATCCATTGGAGTAACAAAAATCTGAACAACATACTACCCTCCTTAATGACAAGTCTACTATCCATAGGAGTAACAGAAATCACAACGACAGACTACCTTCCATAATGACAAGGCTACCATCCATTACAATAGCAAAAATCTCGACAACAGACTACCTTCCATAATGACAAGGCTACCATCCATTGTTGTAACAAAAATCACGAAAACAGACTACCTTCTATAATAACAAGGCTACCATCCATTGGAGTAACAAAAATCTCCACAACAGACTACCTTCCATAATGACAAGGCTACCATCCATTGGAATAACAAAAATATCGACAACACACTACCATCCATAATGTCAAGGCCACCATCCATTAGAGTAACAAAAATCTCGACAACAGACTACCTTTAATAATGACAAGGCTAAAATCCATTGGAGTAACAAAGATATCGACAACATACTACCTTCCATAATGACAAGTCTGTCATTCATTGGAGTAACAAAAATCACGACAATAGACTAACTTTCATAATGACAAGGCTACCATCCATTGGAATAACATAAATATCGATAACACACTACCTTCCATAATGACAAGGCTACCATCCAATAGAGTAACAAAAATCTCGACAATAGACTACATTCGATAATGACAAGTCTACCATCCATTGGAGTAACAAAAACCTGAACAACATACTACCGTCCTTAATGACAAGTTTACTATCCATTGGAGTAACAGAAATCACAACGACAGACTACCTTCCATAATGACAAGGCTACCATCCATTACAATAACAAAAATCTCGAAAACAGACTACCTTCCATAATGACAAGGCTACTATCCATTGTTGTAACAAAAATCTGGAAAACAGACTACCTTCCATAATGACAAGGCTACCATCCATTGGAGTAATAAAAATCACGACAACATACTACCTTTCAAAATGATAAGGCTACCATCCATTGGAAAAACATAAATATCGATAACACAGTACCTTCCATAATGACAAGGCTACCATTCATTGTAGTAACAAAAATCTCGACAATAGACTACCTTCCATAATGACAAGGCTACCATCCATTGGAGTAACAAAAATATCGACAACACACTACCTTCAATAATGACAAGGCTAACATCCCTTAGAGTAAAAAAAATCTCAACAACACACTACCTTCCATAATGATAAGGCTACCATCCATTGGAGTAACAAAGATATCGACAACATACTACCTTGCATAATGACAAAGCTACCATCCATTGGAGTTACAAAAATCACGAAAACAGACTACCTTCTATAATGATAAAGCTACCATCCATTGTAGTAACAAAAATCTCGACAACAGACTACCTTCCATAATGACAAGGCTACCATCCATTGGAGTAACAAAAATATCGACAACAAACTACCTTTAATAAGGACAAGGCTAAAATCAATTGGAGTAACAAAGATATCGACAACATACTACCTTCCATAATGACAAGTTTGCCATTCATTGGAGTAACAAAAATCATGACAATAGATTGACTTTCATAATGGCAAGGCTACCATCCATTGGAATAACATAAATATCGATAACACACTACCTTCCATAATGACAAGGCTACCATCCAATAGAGTAACAAAAATCTCGACAATAGACTACCTTCGATAATGACAAGTCTACCATCCATTGGAGTAACAAAAACCTGAACAACATATTACCGTCCTTAATGACAAGTCTACTATCCATTAAAGTAACAGAAATCACAATGACAGACTACCTTCCATAATGACAAGGCTACAATCCATTGTAGTATCAAAAATCTCGACAACAGACTACCTTCCATAATGACAAGGCTACCATCCATTGTTGTAACAAAAATCTGGACAACAGACTACCTTCCATAATGACTAGGCTACCATCCATTGGAGTAACAAAGATATCGACAACAGACTACCTTCCACAATGACAAGGCTACAATCCATTGTAGTAACAAAAATCTCGACAACAGACTACCTTCCATAATGACAAGGCTACCATCCATTGGAGTAACAAAAATATCGACAACAAACTACCTTCCATAATGACAAGGCTACCATCCATTGGAATAACAAAAATATCGACAACACACTACCTTCCATAATGAAAAGGCTACCATCCACTGGAGTAACAAAAATCTCGACAACAGACTACCTTCCAAAATGACTAGGATACCATCTATTGGAGCAACAAAGATATCGACAACAGACTACCTTCCATAATGACAAGGCTACAATTCCTTAGACTAAAAAAAATCATGACAAAAGACTACCTTCTATAATGAAAAGGCTACCATCCATTGGAGTAACAAAGATATAAACAACATACTACCTTTCATAATGGCAAGGCTACCATCCCTTAGAGTAAAATCAAGACAACACACTACCTTCAATAATGACAAGTCTACCATCCATTGGAATAACAAAAATCTCAACAATAGACTACCTTCCATAATGACAAGGCTACCATCCATTGGAGTAAAATAAATACAAACAAAATACTACCTTCCATAATGACTAGGCTACCATCCATTAGAATACCAAAATATCGACAACAAACTACCTTCCATAGTGACAAGGCTACCATTCAATGGAGTAACAAAAATCTCGACAACAGATTACCTTCCATAATGACAAGCCTACCATCCATTGGAATAACAAAAATCTTGACAACACACTACCTTCCATAATGACTAGGCTACCATCGATTGGAGTAACAAATATATCGACAATAGACTACCTTCCATAACGACAAGGCTACAATCCATTGTAGTAACAAAAATCTCGACAATAGACTACCTTCCATGATGACAAGGCTACCATCCATTGGAGTAACAAAAACCTCGACAACAGACAACCTTCCAAAATGACAAGGCTACCATCCATTGTAGTAACGAAAATCTCGACAATAGACTACCTTCCATGATGACAAGGCTAGCATCCATTGGAGTAACAAAAATATCGAAAACAGACTACCTTCCATAATGACAAGGCTACCATCCATTGGAGTAACTAATATCTAGACAACAGACTACCTTCCATAATGACTAGGCTACCATCCATTGGAGTAACAAAGATATCGACAACAGACTACCTTCCATAACGACAAGGCTACAATTCATTGTAGTAACAAAAATCTCGACAACAGACTACCTTCCATAATGACAAGGCTAACATCCATTGGAGTAACAAAAATATCGACAACAAACTACCTTCCATAACGACAAGGCTACCATCCATTGGAATAACAAAAATATCGACAACACACTACCTTCCATAATGACAAGGCTACCATCCATTGGAGTAACAAAAATCTCGACAACATACTACCTTCCAAAATGACTAGGATACCATCTATTGGAGCAACAAAGATATCGACAACAGACTACCTTCCATATTGACAAGGCTACAATTCCTTAGACTAACAAAAATCATGACAAAAGACTACCTTCCATAATGAAAAGGCTACCATCCATTGGAGTAACAAAGATATAAACAACATACTACCTTCCATAATGACAAGGCTACCATCCCTTAGATTAATAAAAATCACGAAAACACACTACCTTCCATAATGACAAGTATACCATCCATTGGAGTAACAAAAATCTCAACAATAGACTACCTTCCATAATGACAAGGCTACCATTCATTGGAGTAAAAAAAATACAGACAAAATACTACCTTCCTAAATGACTAGGCTACCATCAATTGGAATAACAAAAATATCGACAACACACTACCTTCCATAATGACAAGGCTACCATCCAATGGAGTAACAAAAAACTCGACAGCAGAATACCTTCCATAATGACTAGGATACCATCCATTGGAGTAACAAAAATCTTCACAACACACTACCTTCGATAATGACAAGGCTACAATCTATTATAGTAACAAAAATATCGAGAATAGACTACCTTCATAATGACAAGGCTGTCATCCATTGGAATAACAAAAATCTCGACAACAGACTATGTTCCATAATGACAAGGCTAACATCCCTTAGAGTAAGAAAAATCTCGACAACAAACAACCTTCCATAATGAAAAGGCTACCATCCATTGGAGTAACAAAGATATCAACAACATACTACCTTCCATAATGACAAGGCTACCATCCCGTAGAGTAACAAAAATCAAGACAACACACTACCTTCCATAATTACAAGTCTACCATCCATTGGAGTAACAAAAATCTCAACAATAGACTATCTTCCATAATGACAAGGGTACCATCATT